>JAGVSQ010010040.1:0-13189 GCA_022683975.1 Rhyacophila evoluta
GTGATCTCACATATGGAAGTTTACCAGTTTTAAATAATTCAGAATTTAAATATAACTGAACACTAATAGGGCATGCATGATCACAAAAAAACCATATCACATTGTGTCATAACATCAGGGTTTTCCGCTTGTTTTGTGAAGATCTTACAAAAATATGATAGTCGTCTAGCATCTTGTCTAACAATTTCCTTAATTTAATTATTTAACTTCTTAAATAACGCAAAATAATAGCGTTATATAGCTTGTAATTTAGCGTGATATTGCGCTATGCGGTTTGTCATTACTTTACTCTATTGATGCATTTTTATTAGTATTAAGAGAATTTTATTAGAGAAGCGGAAGACATTTAAAAGATTTCTATGATCACACTACAATTTATACTTCTCCAGGAGTCTTGCACCGAATTCGAAAGCATCGTAACAGACCAGTGTGACGCATTAATGGAGGCCATCAAGCAGCGTCGAGAAGTGTTACTGGAGTCAATAAGAAACGACAAAGACAGCCGAGTGAAAGCTTTAAGAGAGCAAGCAGGTGCCTGCACCAGACGTCTCCAGAGTGCAACCGGATTACTGCAATTCTGCATAGAAGCCCTCAAAGAGACTGATAGTGCTGCTTTTCTACAGGTGCGATTTTTTATCAAATTTAAATTGCAAAAGTTTCGATAATAATCATAAGTTATGAGTAAATACAAAAATATTATAGATCAATCGTATATTTAAAACTTCTCTTAGGTAATCGCCTAAAGTTGCACAATCTTATTAAAATATACATAATCATGCCAGGTTGGATCATTACTGGCGGGTCGTGCAGCAAGTGTCGGGGTGGACTGTGCTCGAACTCTTCAAGGAGCTCCTCGCCCGCCTCCAGTTCGTCCGGATCTCACCCTCGATGACCGCCCTTTACTTCTCTCCATTCAACATCTCAACTTCATACAAATGAAACGTAATTATTATCAATTTAATATTACATAACACAAGCATTACAATAATATGAAGCTATAGAGACATGAATACCTTATTCATGTTAAAAAAACAAACTGATGATCAGCCTTATATTTGCCTAAACCTTGCTTACCTCTTGCTACTAAGTGTACTTTGCTACTAAAAATATTTTCCATAAGATGAATTCAGTAGAATTGAAAGGTTTTCATCTGAGTTCTCTATGGCATGGTCAATAAGTTTCTAAACTTGCTATGATATAAAAAACCAGGGAAAATGTTGAATTAAGTCGGATATCAATTATCCGATAAGTGTATAAACATATACTCCGTTAAACAAATCAACTGTGGAGATATTCTGTAATTAGGCTCTAATACCAGTAGTTAATACTTTTCCATGTAATCTATACTGTTGTTGCATGGTATTGCATGTAATGTATACTCTTGTGGTTTCCTTCGACAAATTTTAATTTCATAAATGCAAAAGTGCTTAATGTGGTTATCAATCATAATATAATTGAGACACAGTTAATTATAGGGTTCGTAGATTTATTTTCTTTGCAGTATTCATTAACTGAAAAGGGATTTGATTTCCCATACTAAGAATTCAATAACCGCATTGCATACTTAATCAGCTTTCAAAAACAACAGTAAAAAAGTTATGTTTTTAAAATATTTTTCGAAAAATCTTGTAACCTTTATGAAAAAAAAGGAAATTCGTGTACCAAATTTTAAGCTTTAATCTGATCTTCTAAGTAGTTATTAGTTTGCATAATTAGTGATGGAATTTTCCGAAAGGTACATTTCTTTGTGAAATGTAATTGATGATATCAAAATAACCCAAAAACTTACCTCTTACATTTTATTTTCACTATTTTCTATACTGCTGTAGACTATGCAAAATCTTAAATGTGAATGTACATACTGAGGCTTTATTTTAATGGTTTTATCAAGCTTCATGCTTATTTAAATATGACATACTATTATAATGACATGTACTGTCTTATCTTCAAGCTGCTATTAACGGTGAGGAAAGACAACCTGCAGGTACAAAGGATTCAACAATAAACTTATTTCATATTTGTTTCAGCCAGTTTTAATAAATTGAAATAAACACTCATATCACCAATTCAATACCACTATTTCAATAATCCTTCCACAAGACATCTATCTCTTGACAATACTTTAACTCTTATACATATTGAAGGAGAAAATAAACTTACATATATATAGTTTGTTATATAGTATCATATGAGGATTGATCTATCTGCAGAGTATTGACTGCATTAAAACATTGTCAGTTTTTATACTTGTCTATCACATTAACTGACCATAGAAGTAATATTCCGTTACATTATATTATTGTACATTCAATTATAATCATTTTTATTTATTTATTTTTACTAAAAATTGTAATATATGGGTGGTATAAAAGGTCAGAAAATTGTGCATTTGTGTCTAAAAATGTATAGTTTTGCTATTGACATGCTCCATATACTTGACAAAAATAGCATAGTTAATATTTCTCATTTAAATATTACACTCCAATCTGAAATGGAAGTAAAAATTCTATAAGTAATAGCTGTTATTAATGCAGTCAATGCTTTGTTGATAAGAGTACTGTATAACTATATGAAAAATACTTACGTTAGATCTGTTGAGTATCTAAGATTCTTAGATATATTTAATGAATTGTACTTTGAAATTTTTTTGACTGTATATCTTCTTCTACAGCCCCTGGAGCTCCCGGTCTGGCTCCGGAATCATGTGCAGCGGAGAATAACTCTGTGACGGTGGCATGGTTGGCACCCGTCCACAGCCATGTTGAAGGATATGTCCTTGAATTAGATGACGGCCATGGGGGTGATTTTAGGGTAAGAAATTGTGCTTCTTTAAATTAATGATAAACATTTATATAAGTCAGAGTAATTAGGTATACCTTTTGCTTTGATTATATCTATAAACTTGTCAGTGAAAAAATTGTTACAATTTTGTTATCAAAGTCTTTCTTCTGACTAGCTAGTAATATTAAGAATTGTTAACACTATTAATATGTTGCAAACATCACAAATTATCAGTTCAAGGCATTTAAAACATAGCATAATAACAAATGGAATAAATAAACTATCAACTGTGTGGTGGAGTTGATTTTGAACTTCGTAATAAATATTTCCTGCTCGGTGTTTGAGAGGTAAATGTGCATACTTCAGTGCCGGATGCTGCGATTTCAAATACCACAGCTGCTGAATTTTTGAAAAATCAAACAATGCAAGACCGGAAAATCCTATGAATTGAGCAATTGGCTGACTGAATTCTCATAAAATAATCTGTCAAGATAAATCGTCACATTCAGAGATCGATAGACTTCATTTCTGAAACGGACATCTTCACACTGTGGAAATCCATATGCTCCACTTTCAGAGTAATTTTGTAATTAGCTATTTCTTTTTTTATATTGAGTCATCTAAATTGATTTGCTGTTACTAATTTTTAATATTGTTAAGTAATTTATTAAATAAACATTTATTAATTATATGTTCTTGATTTTGTTTTAGGAAGTATATTGTGGGAAGGAAACCATGTGTACGGTAGACGGTCTCCACTTCAATTCTCTATATAATGCCAGAGTAAAAGCTTTCAATGCAACCGGCGAAGGGATCTATAGTGACCTCATTGGTCTTCAGACTGCGCCTGGTAAATTTCCACTCTTATGTTTAAAATTTTCATTAACTTAATTTAATTTACTTTCAGTTATGATTTTTATTTATTGATATTTATGGTCACCTTCATCTACTTCTAGCCACTCTAAAACATTTTCTTCTCCACCATTATTATGTATTGCTCTACAGAAATCACGAACTTCTAGCCCTTCTAAACCTATGTCTGCATCTTGACCATTGAAAAATTTCTTCCAACCATTTTCCGATGTTTACACATTGGCTTCTTTAAGGATATATTGTATATATATATATTAAGGATGTATTTTATCCAAAGTCCGTAATATGTATAATGTGTTTTCAATTAATTGGATAGTTTATAATATTTTGTAATTCTTTTTTTCCATAATACAGCAATCATATGGCTTGAAAAAATAGCTCAGGTACCTTCATGTGTTGAAATGAAATATGTTTTTCATCTCCTGAACATTTTACGGTTGATCTATTCAACAAACTTATCCTAAAGCGACGAAATGTTAACAAAATTATTTAATCGATCTTCAATGAGAAAATTGTGATACTTTTGCCAATTCCTGAATCAACACTTTTTAGCAATACAATTTTCAGATCGCTTTCATTAATTATTTAATAATGTGATATATTTTATTATAGTTGCATGGTTCTGCTGGGAAGGTGGTGGTTGTCCAGACGGGCTAACAATCTATGGTGAAGGACTAGGCGCTAGTGTGGCAGGCTGGGAACAGCGAGTAGCTCTGGCCGGGGTCGGTCTATCGCGAGGAGTTCATCACTGGAGGCTGACAATTGATCGGTATTATGCAGATGCTGATCCAGCTTTTGGAATCGCAAGGGCTGACGTTGCTAGAGATAAAATGCTAGGTGATTTATTGCTTTTTTCATTTATTATTTGTAACATGAATCCATAAACAGTCGAACTCTTATTTTGTACTAATATAATTTACTTTTTATCCTATATCCAAAATGTTTCGCTCCATAAACTCTTTCCATTGTAATTGAACCATTATTAGCATTATCTAATAACACAATATTATAAAATTATTTTTTCACAATTTTCACATTACAGTCCGTTTAATATTGATGTCTACAAAAAATGTCATCTAATTCATGCAATACAATTCAAATGAATATTTAATATTCCGTTAACATTCAGAGAAATATATACTCCTAGTGACATTGGTATACTAATTAACTGTGCAGGCAAGGACAACAATGGATGGGCAATGTACATCGATGAAAGTCGCTCATGGTTCCAACATGGCGGCGCTCACCATTCGAGGGAGGTGGGAGGCATCACAACAGGTTCAGAAGTCGGAGTTATCCTCGATCTGGATGCTCACACGCTTCGGTTTACTGTTGACGGACAACCTCAGGTAAATATATCTGCTTCATTTTTAATTTCTGTATTTTCATATTTTATATTCGTTGGGTAACTGCAGTGAAACCTGAATTTTACGTTTTTGTAAGCACATTTTCAAAAACTTTAAAAAATGTAATTAACCACTTGACAGTTTTGCCTGAGTGTGATTCGGGCATGAAGTTTGTTCGTATACTGATGAATCCAAGTCTCGTTTGGGCAAATCTTGTTTCGACTTAGAAGTGTTTCCCTCTTATATTAGATATTTCCAGCACAAATTCCATTTAAACATTTGTTTAATACTATTTGGTAACTATTTTTTAATTAACTATTTTTAAAAAAACTGACAAGTTCTGGACATTCTTTTCACCAAAATCCGACAGTTAAATGGTTAAAAATAATCCTTTATTCAAAAAATCATGTGAAATGGATTCATATTTTTGGGTTGGTTGATGTTTGTATTGCATAGCCATGTCTTGACAGATTATTCTTCACGAGAATTGGTTGGAGCTAACATCATCGGCACACTGGTTGCGGAGCACTGAATCAGAACTCCATATTATAGAAACTGATTCTGTTTGACAGTATTTCAAAGATCTTAATATTTCTTTATTATAACTTCCTCGATTAATAATTCTTGTTGTAATTTTGTTCATACAGGGTGGCGTTGCATTCACAGATCTCTATGGAGTATTCTACCCAGCTGTTTCACTAAACCGTGGTGTTGCAGTCACATTATGCCCAGCCCTTGAACCACCCAGCGATTCTGAGGACCTCTAGCGGTTACCAACAGTACAAGACAATTTGACGTCTGTCTGAATAGTATACCACTTATTTGCAGACTTAACTTGGGGAACTTCGCATACGTGTGATAGAACACTAGCCTTAAAAATCATTTGAATGGCTTAGTCAAAGTTTTCCCGTGTTTACTTGTCCCACCTAATACAAAATATGAACATTTATTGACTGAACGCATTTACTTTTTCGCCACAAATTATTAATGTTGCGATTTATGTTTTAATATATTCAAGTATTAATTGTGGCACCATTTAATTATTTATTTCTATAGGTGCTTGTGGATTTTTTTTTTTAATCTACATTATTTAAAAATGCCGTACGAAGCTGTAGAATTGTAAACATTTTAAGATTGAACACAATCTTGGATAATTTATTATTTACCATTTCTATGAAAAACCTTTCATATTATGTAGTCATGTTAACCTTTATACTCTATGGCATTAATTTTCAATATTTTGTATTTAAAATGCCGCAAGTGTACCTCTTAATAATGGCCCCTTAACTTCCACCCAAAGCCAAAAAAAAAAAACTATCGGAAGCGTTTTGCAAAATAATGCTTTTTATGCACTGTAGATACACCTCTTTTTTTAATAAGCATTCAGTGATAGACAAATTACTTAAAGAGAATTACTTATCTGACAATAATATATCTTCTTCCATCTCTTCCAGATCAGACTTTCATAAAAATTTATCAATTCTTATATCAAATAAAAATAAATAGGTAAATCGTTAACTTATGACTTATACGACTGCAATTCGTGATCGGTTGTCCGCCTAAGCTAACACAAGGAAAATATCAATTTCTCAACCTAACAAGAAGCAAAGAAAGACTGGCTATTGATTAGAAAGCTAAAATTATGATAATTATGCAATACGAAAAAAACAAATAAGCAACCTGACTTACAAACTGTTTATCGGAACCGATTGTGGCCATAAGTCGACGACTACCCATATATTTTAGTTGTGATTATTCTTCCACCTTCTCTGATTACTCTCAAACATTTGTCTTGACTAAAATATATTTCATCTATCGGGGCCACTGAAGTGTACGTAAGAAAAACCTAAATCTCATCAGGTGAATCTCAAAGTGTTTTTAATGAAAGCTAGTGAAATTCTAATGACATTTTACTTTGCACTTCTTGTTGAAAATACTCACTTTATTTTAATAGAACCTTTTCGTGACTTAGATTTACCTGCCTACATTCTTGTGATAAGTTTTATTTTTTTCATTAAATGTTTAGTCTTTTTTTGAGACATAGTATTAGCATTATAAATACTGATAAATGGATTCAGGAGTAATTAGTTTTAGAAATGATTTTTGTTGGAAAAATCGTTTATCACCATACTAAAATATGTTTAGTATACCTTCTCATTTTTCTGTCAACATATAGAAATGCAATCGATGCATATTTTTATATGCAAATTATTATCTGCAACAAAATTAATACTTTATAATTCATTTAAGTGTCTGCTATAAGTTAGTATGTAAGTGAGTAAGCCTTACTTGTCGAAATGGGTAAAATGGTTGTAATCTATTGAGTCATCGTAACTATGAGACTGGTATGTGAGTTAGCCATACAATATTAAATAGGAATGTACTACATGTTATACAAAATGCATCGGGAATCAATTCACGTGTTGTGTAGTTTTTTCACGTCTAGTTTTAAATAGAAATGTCGATCGTGTTGAACGTTTTATACAATTGAAGACGATATGCATGGTCAAATTGAAACAGCTGCCATTTTTGAGAATATTTGAGATCCTAAACGACTTATTCTTTAGCTTTAGGCGATACAAATATTAAATCAAATTCATTTTATTAGAATCTAGTCTCATACTAAACAAAACAATATTTTTCACACAAATTAATTCATCTTTTCTGGGATTTTATTCAAAGAGTGAGTTTGGTTTTCACAGTTTTCTCATTTGTACAATAGACATTTTTCATATTAAAAACTGTACTCTAAAAGTATATTAGCTGCGGCAGCCGTGCATATATCGGCCAGTATATCTCAATATTAAAAGGCTCCTGATGATCTGTTGATTCATACATATATTTAGAAAAAAACTATCTTCTACCTATTTTGTAACTCAATGAATTGTGAATATTATTGCAAAGCCAGCATAAAACATGTGAAAAAAAAGAAAGTGAGTTTAAATACATCAAAAGGTAAAGGTCGCTTTGAAATGGTATTACAGTAAAGTCTTACTTATCCGACTTTTAGTATTTCGACATTCCACAATTACATGATCACAGTCAAAACGTAAATACCGATTTTAAGAAAATATTTGATTGGTAAAAGGAAATTCATTCTCTTATTCCTTGTAATGTGTATGTATAAATCATTCTTTTATGCATGTTTTTTTAGTTTCGAGTGAATTATTAGTTTTAGTACCCTGTTATAAAATTGTTTTGTCAATAGTTATTTCGATTATCACACTGTTTACGATTATCAATACTTCACATTGCCTTAATATAGATAACATGTAGACAAAACTCTTTTAAGTAAAAAGCTCAAGTTAAATTCTATGTGGTTCAAAAGTTTATTGGAAAATAGTCAATAACTATTATCAAGCTAAGAAGACAATTTTTTGTTTTAGATCCCTCACTCACCTATTTATAAGACAATTTATAATTATAATCTTGAAATGGTATGACATCCGAAATAGCGATCAACAAAACTTTTATATCCATTAATGTAAACAATTAATAAACCATTGAAAGATTTCAAGTATTATAACAACAGTTGCCAGTTTAAATCTATTTTATTTTCTGCCAAAGCAAAGAATAACTTGATTCCACCCGATTTGATCATACTGCCTTGCCATATCAGATAAGCAAGACTCGACTGTTTAATTAAGTAATTTTTCTTGCCCAAAACTAGATACTAAGGGTGCTTACGCAATACCGAATACTGCAACACAATATTGACATATTTTTTTTATTTTCTTTTATGTAATATGCCGCGATGTGGTGTAATTGCAAATTATCCTGTGCTTAATTTATATATTGTGAATAGGCTACCGTATGAATAGCATTAAGTATTTTGATATCCTATTTTTAAAATGTGTTTGTTTTGTAAACTAGCGTTCATATTCAATAATTGAAAATAATATTAACAATTAAATGGTATTTATTTAAATTAACTATTAAATACAAATTATTCTAATCAGTATTCTGTTTTATGGAATTCCTTTATTACTTATCATGAGTCTTATAAAATTCCACGGTATACATTTGATTAGAGTACTCATTCTAACTTGCGACGATTTATTTACTTATTAGATAAGCTGATTCAAATAAATCCAGAATCAAATAACACTATAGATATGCTCTTATATAAATAAGACATTGGCTCAATGAATGAATTTCATAGCACAGTTTTATTATTTCATGTATTATCACATACTAATTTCTAATTTTATACTACTACATCCCATAAATAATAATAAATATATTACAAACATAGTGGACAAAGATTTCAAACTTTTATCTATTATTCGTTGAGAAGTTCATCATGTAATTGTTTGAATAATAAATTTTATTGTAATTAAGTATTTACTATAAAGTGCACAGTGTTTGATATTTTTTTAAATTAATGGCACATAAAATTCTCCACCAACATAATGAAACAACTCAGCATGTGGCATCAATTTCTCGACCCAAATATATATTATGATAAATTATATTTGATTGGGATTCATTGACATACATTTTGACCCTAATTATGTAAAAAAAATCCTATTTATTCTTTAATATATCCATTCTATATGTGAAGCAAATAGACAATGCAACACATTTTCAGGATTTCTTCTACTTCTCATGCCATTATTATTCTATAAACAGTACTAATAGTCTTCCGAGACACCTGATTGCAACGGGTGTAAGAAAAAGCAGAGATAGCTAGCTCTCCAGGCTTCCGCAGCGTGTGACAAATAATGAACTCCTTTTTTGTTCCATTCTTGGGAATATGGTTTAAATAATATATGAAATTATCAATCATGAAATAAGCACTTTTTCTTATAGTATACAATAATAATTAAAACTACTGAAGCTACCTCTCTTTCTCTCCCTTTATATCCTGGATATTCCCAGGATTAACTTTCAACTAACATATGCTGCTGTCCGAAAATTGAACCAGGTTCGGGTCATATTCTCTTCATTTCTATTCTGCATTATTTTATCTCGGTTGACAAATGTCCAGACTAACCATACTCTTCTAAATTATTTTTTCATAGGTGATAAATATATTAAGCATAAAATATTAAAATATTTTAGTATTACTTTATAGGAATACAGCAGTTGGCAGCATTATACATATTATATATTTTTCAGTAGATACGTCCAAGTTGTATAAAGAAAATTGAGTGTGATTTGATTTTATAGTAAATTTATTTTTGTCTGAAATTAATAGTTGTTTTTAATATTTTTACTGATGTGTATTTGACATCTAGAGCCATACTGAACTAATGATATATCATTTGATAAATTAAATTAATATGAGAGTAGTGAAGTGTTTGGATGTTCTTCCTAAAAATATGCAACACTTTATCTGGATTCCATGAAGCAAGATTTAATAATATATTGCAATACCGCTTCCTGCTACCCCTCTTACATAATGTGTGGTGTGGTTCCAAAGTGAATTTATTCCACTGCCAAATTAAAAGAAGAATATTTTGAAGATTTATTTTGTACAGAAGAACCATATAGCATGGTTTTCAATGTTTCTTTGAATTAAAATGATTGTCTACTGGTTTACAAAAAATACTTGTTCAAAATCTTCACCTTTGAATTTTGACATAGCGGAATAAGTTAACTTTGAAACACACCCCTCAAGCAAATAAAAACATTCGCCAGCCATCATTTAACGGTTAAATATTTAAACTCAATTGTAACAGAAATTAAACTTACATTTATCTGTACTAGCTGTGTAACACCGACTCTTCAATAAACTCCCCAGCGATGCAAGAAGAAACCACAGTATTTCAATATTCTTTACCATATTCCTATCAGTTTGGCTCTAGATCAGTGCTCTGCAACCACTGCGTCGAGACGATGCTGGATGTACCGTGACACATTTCTCCACTATAAGTAAAACATGAGAAATTGTCACCAACATGGCGGCATTTCTTACTTGCTTTATGCTTGCAAAATTTTTGAAAAAATGTGTGCCTCAGAAAATAAAAAGTTGCAGAGCACTACTCTAGATAATTTCTTTTTTATTCATGATTTGTTTGTCTTTTTAATTAACTCTTATATGCAGCACTAGTTTAGTTGATTTATGAATATATTTACTCCATAGCTATAGCTATAGCTATAAATTCTCGTGCTGATTGTTTTTAATTTAATTTTTTTTTTACAGAATTTCAAATATATCATTGGAATTCGTATGACACCTTCTAAACCAGGATAGGTTGCTTACCTGTAAAGAAGGATTGGTGTAATGATAACACCTTAATTTATTTTTAAATAACATGTTTACTATCCATTAGTGATTGAAGACATTATTTTTTTCTTATTTGGAAGACAAAATGAAAGACAGCACTTGATTTATTATTTTAACAGTATGTCTGACAGAACAATTCCCTAAAACTAAATTTCTTACTGTATATATCCAACCACTAATAAACTAGATTCTAGATGTTTTTTAATATCTAAATATCTGCACATGTGTCCAAAATTGATGATCTCTTACCGTCGGAAAGCTGAAACTCTTATTTTACCATATTTAGTTTATGTATACATTATTATTTCAAAATTGAATATAGTGTGTATGGAAAATTTACTGTGAAGACTGCACCTTGTGTAATAAGGTTTCTAATAAATAACTTTTACATTTTATGTGACTTTTTTGACACCCTGTTCCCCGCAAAATTTAATTTTGGTTTACAAAATAGGTACTGATCTACCTGTCCACGGTATACAAATAAAATCAGTCTTTGTATAAAACAATATTTGGAAAAATTGTAGTAGTACAAATACGCAGATTGAAAAACACTATAAATCATATAATTTAAATGAAGAAAACTCTCAAGGAATATAAATTTCTTTATTTATTTCAAATTATAAAAAACAAACTTAAAAAAATATAGATGGTAACAATCTTTTTTGCTGAAACAATAAAGGAATTTGCACATGGAATGAATTGTTTGTGAACTTTTGGGCACCTGAGATTTTACAAAACGGAGGAAAAAGTATCGGCTGAAAAACAATTAATTTAGTTGCCACTGAATTATATAAATACTTGATATATATAACATTAATACAAGTCCTTCCAACGGCAAAAATATATTTTTAATTACATGAACATATTTTAAATGGGTTCTGTGACATCAGAAAACATTATATTTTTTGGGAAAAATTGTTGTATCCAGATTCCAGCACATTATCAAATCCTTACTAGTTAACAAGGACCCCACACACATATTAATATATTTCAACTTCATTATAAAAATAAAAACATTAAATCAAGTTTATAACATAAAGCCAATTTTCATTTATTTATAAGTGGCTAACATGGCTGTTTCAGATCTGCTTTTTTTCACAAATACTACAAAGGCAGGCGTTCCACATCTCAATTCAAACTTACTATCTTTCATGATATCTAGCAAACTTTTATTTGGATTAACTTTATGTATGCTACGTTTATTGACTCCTTCGTAATAGATATTAACACTAGTTGGGTTATAAGTTCCCTCTTTGTCCCACTCAGGAGTGGTTTCGAGTATTTCATTTACATGCTCCTGCAGAATAGAGGTCTCTTCACAATTCTGTATGAAATCAGTGACATGATACTCCGGATACATGATTAAAACTGGCCAGATAAGTTGTTTCTGATCTTCTCCAAAGTGGACGTGACATCCGGAAAGCGCTGGAAAAGCAGGCTCCAGATCTGAGACACTCAAAGTATGTTTCCGGGGAATATTCTCTAATTTGATTCCTGCGGAACACAATTCATTATTTACCAGCACTAACTAATGTCATAGTTAAAAATCTTCAAAACAATATTAAATAATCTACAATCAAAATTCAAAAAAGAGCCGCTAATTCATAATTAAGCCATTATTATGAAAATTTAACTCATTTGGCAATACAAAAGATTTCTATACATGTTAACCATCAATCCATTAGAGGAAGAAAATAATGATTAAGAAACTAATTTACATCAATCCAACGAGCTTAAAATTTGTAGCTCCGTTAATTTATGTCAATATATGATTAACATTTATAGCACTAAAATAGAATTAAATTAAACAAATTATCATTTACTAAGTGGAATTCTATTTGACAAAAACCAAATAATTGCACTAAATTATAAAAAAAATTAATACACAAATCCTGGAAATTAATTAACCTTTTAACCGGGTGGGACGTATACACACGTCCAATGTAAATAGTAGTGA
>JAGVSQ010010041.1:0-13187 GCA_022683975.1 Rhyacophila evoluta
GTGGAGCACCTGGGTTAGCTTACCTTCAACTGGCTACTTGCCTAAAAAGGAGGTGAATCTGTAATCCAAGATCGGTCATGATTTTATTTATAAATTATCGAAAATGTAGTTAAAATCAAAAACTTTGTAAAAGATAATTATCCGACCAAACCTAACAATCTAATTGAACTTAAAATAACGTAACCTAACGTTCGGGGAACTATTTATTCAAAAAATAAATAAAATATGTATTAATATCAAACGTAGTTAAGTCCACACATTGAAAATAGTAAAATTGTATACATGATTAATAGAGCATGCAAATCTGCATATGATTATGTACTTCAAAGTAATAAATGTTCATTCTACATATTTGAATCACATATAAACATAAAATATTTTTGAGATTTAAATCCAGCTATATTTTGTCAAGTTTACTTAATATAAGTCCAAATTGAAAATATTTTGTTTTTAATTCTGCATCAAAGTAATAGCTTCAGGTTTTTTTTTGTATTCATCAAGGTTAGTAGATTCTATCACTTAATAAAATCTCAAGCCTTGATATGATAAAACTGCATTTTTCTGAATTTGACATTCAGTGGACTTAATGCTGTTTGAAATCAGTCAAAACATACATTCATTTGATTTTATGAAATTGAATTATTAGTGTTTTTAATTATAACCGACAATTATGCTTTTATCTCTTACAGGAACTCTCTTCAAACGGTGAACAGTGTAACGTACAAATTTTATATGTCATTTTGGCTAAACTTTCTTGATTAACTATTTTACTTTAAACTTTTCATATGATCAATAGAAGAATAAACTATTATATTATATACAGCCAAGTATTGAAATACACATATACAATATATGCATCAACATTTATTATAATGCTTTTACAAAGATTTCGAATACTATTAATTAAATAATAATCATAAGGTTTGTTCGAATAGAAATATGTTAAATTTATTGGCATTTCCAGGGCCCGAGTTGCACGACCAAAACCGTTGTTTAGTTGCTTTGCATCGAAGTGTAAAAATCGTCAAACATTTCTCTAATAAAATGATCGGTAACGGTTCAAACGGGTTTAATTTATTGGTGAACACTAGACGTGGGTCGTACCAAGATAAAGTATATATCGTCGGTCTGCTGCAAGAAGTCATTAACTAACATTATGATAGTTTTAAGATATCGACGAAAAACTTTTCTATTGATTCAAATTGCCATATTTCAAAAGTACATGGATAAATACAATGTTTTTATATTTTTCTTTATGACTATACTCTCTTTTACGTTCAACATTAACAATTTATGAACTCAAAGATGTTTTTTTTTTAATCATGTTTGCTCCCAAAGTGGAGCATATAGATCTACACACAGTGTGGAGCATATATATCTACTTCGAAGGTATAATATATGAATCTCCACAATGTGAAGACGACAGGTTATTTTTCACGAGAATCCTTTCCAGTCCAGCCTTGTATTTTTAGATTTTAAAATCCGACAGATAGAAAATCGAACCCGCATTCCCCGGATTGCTAGGCGCGCGTGCTACCAACTACGCTAACCAGGGAGTTGTTTACTATTTGAAATAATGTAAAAACACGCATAGTGATTTCTTGCTATCAATATAATTATGAATAAAACAGTCGATGATTTTTATTTAGTTGACTTCCTCATCACTTTTAACAACAGAATCTGCTAAATAGTCCTTTCCATTGTTACATGGCAAATCTTCATACTATGAGTGAAGTTATATATTTTAATGTAATATTATTATGTTTGCACAATTTTAAGAGGGTATTTCATTAATTTTAAACGTAAGTCTGATATTTAAATGTTTCTTGAATCCTAATTTGATAAAGTTCATTAAATAATGTTTTTCATTAAATACTTTCATAATATTTCACAAATTTTTACATGTTACATTTTTGTTTATGAACATAGCAGTACTATATTATGATAAGTGTGTTTAAGAATAATATCTATTTATTATCCCATAGTGAAGCATCGGATGAATAAACGGATAACAAAGCGTAATTCGTTTCAATAGACATAATATAAAATTAAAATGTCATCTAAAATGGCGTAGCTATTTCATATCACATGTTTTATTTCACAGTTAATAATTTCTTTTATTACGATATGTGGACTAAATACAATATAATGACTTTTAACGAATACCGTTGAAAAATATTGGATATTTGACACTTCATAAATTTATAAGTTGATACAGAATAGCAATAAGCACTTCGGTTAATATAATTCAGTTTTCACCAAAATGTCACTTAATGACTTCTTGCAGTAAAACGAAGATAAATATTCAATTGACGTACCAGACAACTAAAAGTATTTTTTAAATACAACTACTGACAACTACTGTTTTTATTTCACAATATAACATTCGATAATGAATTTAAAACATCTTATTATTGTATGTCCGTATTTAATTTTGTTTTTTCAACTACTTTTCTAAATGTGGAGCATATTAATCTCCACATTGTGAAAAGGTATCTTGATAAAAAAATTACACGTAACACTTGCATGTGCTTGTTTGTTAATGGAATTTGTATCTGTGTTTAGCATTTTTGATTTTAATCTGTTTGATCCTGAAGGCTTTACAAACACTTACCTACTCAGTCAATAAGGTTATTAGCTCTTAATTTACAAATAATTTTTTATTTTTCTAATAATAGTTAAAAAAAAAGCATGAGGGGTAGAAATTTTTTTAAAATTCTAATGCAGCGTTTCTTTTCTTTTTTAAGTTTGAATCCAATTTAGGGTAATAGTTTTGATTTTTGTGACCCACGGCAATATGCATAAGCTAAAAAAAAAAATTTGTAACCATTTTAATATTTGAGTAATATCTTATTTTAATAACTTTAAGAGTGGTAACAACATGAGATATTATTGATGTTAACATTGGCTTTGGATAAGTTTTGGAAGTTCACACATCTTGGTATTATATTATCTCAATTATTTTTTGTTTGATAAGATTTTGCGACCCACTGTATACGTTAAGCAACTCAAATTTGGACCAAAACCTATAGGTTTAGAAGCGCTGGTCTAATGAATCCAGACAATCATAAAAGTTGGCCGCAGATTTGTAATTATTTAATAAATCATTTTTGAGACTTTAAATTAATGATCTCTCCAAAAAGTCCGAATCGTCGTAAGTCAAACCGTTGTAATTCAAAGACTACCTGTATATACGTACCCAAATTGTAGGTATAAATAGGTACTTTAAATGATACATCTTACCCTAGTAACCTGGCCTCGTATTGGAATGATTCTATTATCTGGTATGAGATTTCGAGATCCCAGGCCTGTGCAATTTATGACAAAATCATAGTCTTGTGATGTGACATCGCACAATGATTTTATTTCTCGGCTTTCTAGTCTACCTCCTTCTTTGATAAATTGTTCCATTAGATATGGCAACAGTAATCTTGGTTCGTAAGTGTATGATACAAAATAATAAGCTGATCTGAAAAAATAAAATAAACATAGCAATAAGCTACAGAAAATCAATTAAAAACATCAATCGATTAGGTTATGCCATGTTCCTAATTTGACCTTCACATTATATTTTTTTTGTTGATATTTTCAAATAGTATTACTGTACAATTAACTATACGAGTACATACTTGCTCTGCATGCCCAGCATTTTGTTCCAGATATCCAACTCACCAGAAGTGAGATTATGGAATCCATAAACATTTTTATGCCATAATGGTATGGACATCTTTTCTGATTTGTTAACATTTAATACAGGGATCAAACAAGGGCCAGGGACTCCTTTGCGCCATAGTTGTTCAAAAAATTTATGAGTTTCTCCACTCCATCGTCTGCAGTCAGAAAAACAGAAGAAAAATAATTATAGAATTTTTGGAAGTACCCCATAGAACTCTTAATAAATAAACATACAATTTATAAAAAATACTGTGGTAAAACAATAGTTTCATTCAATAATAAAGGAAAGTTTAATGGTAGCATATACAGCAAATTTTCAAGATTTTACTCTCGAAGCTTGTAATACTCATTTGGCAATTCATAAATCCATAATTTCATAGTGCAACATTCCTGCCATAAGGCGGAGCATACAACTTAACCTCTGAATGCATTACTTTTACAAGAATTGTATCCATATAATTATGGTATCCAAATAATATATTTATAAAAAAACATGTAAATTTTAATTCATCTACGGATTCAAATTGGCAACATTCAGAGATCGGCACCATTTCTCTATGACACTGTACTAAAGATATTTAGAAGATGTTATCCGCACTGTATCTTTTCATCAGGAGTGTTGCCAAGGATGAACGGAGTCCAGAGTCCTGCTGATCCATCTCCCGTGGTATTTGGACTGAAATCTTTTGCAATTACTGTTACCTAAAGGCATAATATAAAAAAAAATTAATGACTGCTCAATCGAGACGGGTTGATTCAAGTGTTAATAATAATTATACGTAATAAGACAAAGTTGTGCTCATTTCCCTTAATGAATGAAACTTGAATTAGACTATTTTGAGATTATGTCTCCTCAATTATTGTTTTTTTTTTTATTATCCTACAATAGCAAAGTGTGTACTGTATAGTTAGTACATAATATTAAAAGTCTCCCGGTAGGCAAAGGCTAGCGCACACACTTCCGAGATGGAAATTGCAGGCTCAATTCTCACAGTTGCTCGATTCAATTAGAAAAAAAATTCTCAACATAAGTGTGGAGAAGTCATCTTCACACTATTGCGATCCACATGCTCCCCACAAAAAATATTATGTTATAGTTACTGACCAACTGTGTATACAAAATTACCTTAAAAGATGGATAGGTCTCTTGGATCCTCACTGCACACCCCATACCCATCACACCTCCTCCAATGATGGCAATATTTTTCATTACGTCTTAAAAAATAGGACGCTAATGAAAAACTAATATTTTGTCTTTATTTTTATTAATGTAAAACACGATGAAACACACAGCTGTTAGTATCTTAAATACTTTTAATTATAGATTAGATATATTATATGCTTAGCTTCACATATGAGGCATGTTCATTAAAATATCTACATCAGAATGAAAAAAAAGCAGTCTGTGTTAGAAAAAAAGCAATTTTGAATTTCATTTGTTGATAAAATTTCTTGTCAAGGCAAAGATCACTTAACACGTTCACTGCGCACGAATTTATCAATGTCCTCCAGCGGGCCTGAAAATTTGCGATTTTTTGCGATCGTATAACTTTGTTAAAAATGAGAAAAATTTTACCAATTTAATCACATATACTAGTTTGTTCCTTCGCTTTTCTAAAACACTTGACACGTATGACGTATCCTAAACAGATTAAGTAACCTGACGCATTTAAAATTCCAGGCCGAGCTTACTAAAGGCGCGCACACACACACGATACGAGTATATACAGTGCACTCTCGATTATTCGGGCTAATGCTGGGGAGGATGGTCACGGATAATTGAAAAACACGGATAATCAGAATCATCAAATTTTTATTTTATTTTCGAATATAATATATACACAACACAAATTTTTAACACATTATTTTTATATTCGTGAGTCATCAAGAAAACACAAACAAATAAGTAAAAATATAATATTTTATCATATATACGAACATGAAAATATAAAAAAGTATACTTTTATATGTACACAAATTTAAAAAAATCTTTTATTTTCATTTGTTTACGAGATTTTTTAACGAATTTCTTATTTCATTTCGAAATATCCTTACAGCTATTACATTATTATATGCAGTTCCCTTTTGTTCAGCGTAATCTAGTAATGTTTCAGTACAATTTAGTGCCGTTGTATGACTAACGTAACCACTGGTATCTTCTTCGCTTGTAGTACTGTCATTTTCTTTCTCTTGAGTAACAAGAGAAACGATATCAGGATCGTCCATGCGTTCAAAGCCTGGATCATTTAAGTCATGATTGAGCCACTCCTCTATGTTTTCCTTATCCACGTCTTCAAAAAATTTAAATTTTCCAATAATCCAGTCATTTCAGATACAAAATTTTCTTCATTCTCTTCCGAATCCATTAAATCTGTGTCTATGTCAGGAAGAATCTTTCTCCATGATCGAACGAGTGTTACTGGCTTGTCTTCAACATGCTTTCATTCGGATGAGAAGGAGCATTATCCAATAACATGCTTTCTGTGGCAATCGTTTATTTTTCAAATACAATAGCACCTCTTTTTTTCATAAATATCAGATTTTTTAGAACAGACGAAGTCCCGAGAGCTGACAAATATGGGCAATAAATATCGAAATTAATGGCAGTGCGACGTTTCTGTGTGTCCCTATACGTATTTCTTTCAAAAAACGCGCATATTCAAGATCGCAATTCATTAATGCGTCTTATAATCGTAATAGAAAAAAATCAATCAAATTCAATTTGAATTAAAAAATATTTATTTTCCGGCACGGATAATCCGCAAACCGGATAATCCATGCACGGATAATCGGGAGTATACTGTATTTCATAAAAAATATTGATAAAATTAAATAAATTGCATTTTTTTTACTAAATTAATTTTGACGAAATCAAGTAAAGCAATGGCCGCTGGAATAAAAAAGAATTTCAATATAATTTGTCCGTCTCAAGATTGCCTTTCGATAGTAACTCATTTTTATTGTATCATAAAAACACTATAAACAATTCATTATAATTAAAGCCATGCTTTTATATAGTTTATATATCCGACAGAAAATGAACATTTATGTTTATAAATAAAAAAAAGAAATTGCATAAAATATAATGATGCTAGATAAAAAAATACAGACTTCATCAGAGAATTCACCTTCTAAATAATAAAAATAGCAAAGTATAAATTGGGTAACTTACAATCATATCGATTTGACTACAAAGAACAATTTTAGCCTTTTTTACGAAAGCTCGTTCTAGCCAAACGCATAATCCATTTTTTCCGGATGTTTTTCTTTTTAATTTTATTTATGCAGTTCAAATAATAACTAACAACATAATATTATTCTGACATTTGAAAATTCCCGAGCGCACGCAATTCATTTACACGGCTATAGAGATATTAGTAAGTACTCTGGGTTGTTAAGATTATTTTGTGTACTTCAGTATTTAGTCGTTAAGAATATTTATTAATTAATTCTAGACTCTGGTAAATAAAATAAAATATTCAACGAGTAAATAGTCATTATAATTATATAAGTAATATAATTAAGTGGACCTACACAATACACATACATATACATTATACAATAACTGTCGATGATTGGTTTCTAATAATAGTTATTAAACTCTCATAATCGAGAGCTTTCAATAAGAACACGGTAACTGATATTTATTGGATATATAATCTTTTTGCGAAAAACAAAACGTCACAGCATTCAATAGCAGATTGCTTAGATCTATAATGTAAATAAGTGTATGTCTTTCAATAACATAAATATTATAAAAAAAGTCCATATAAATCTAGTACACGCCTATATGCCCTTAAGTTTAATTATATTACGTAACTAATACATTATTATACTAATAAATAATATGAAAAGTTAACAAATTGACTTACTTTATCAACATAAAATTTTACATTTTGTGGTACTACAATCTTATATACAAAATTAATGATCTTTGAAAAATAATTTTTGTATTCAAATAATTTAAATAAAAAGGATGTACAGTATTTTTTTTCTTTTATTCTTAAAAATAAAATTTGACGTGTTTTTAAATTATTTTAATTACAGATCCTAATACCATTCATGAAATTTTAAAAAGATCTTGTGATAAGTTTATAACAATGCTTAATGTTAGTAATAACTTCGATTTGTCAGATGATAGATTGATTTTGAGAGAATTCAATATGAATCGTATTAAATATTTTCGTGTATCCAACATCTAAGCTACAATAAGAAAACTAATAATTAATGTAGATAAATCTTCTGTTATCTATCATTGGCTCACTCAATTGGGAATACTAAAGCTCCGAAAGGAAGCTTTATTTTTATTATTTATATTAACTTGATCTTAAACAAAAAAAATATTCCAAATAATCCATTTACTATAAATAATTAATGTAGCCATCATTAAACATACAGCTTTATTTTTCCTATAACATTTTTCAAATGAGAACTATTAGTATATAAAAGTCCACCCAAGACTTATAAAAGATCGTTCGTGTCCATATGTCGAGCCTTAAGTTACCCTGGTATATTTAGTGCATTCAGATTAAATAAGTTACAGTCAAAGGATGTCGGTCCCCAGTTGTTTGACTGAGTGAATTCGATATCTGAGTTAAAATATGTATTTAATTTAAGCTTGTGCTACCTAGAACTTACTGGCAAGAAAAACAGCTACTAATTAGTAGAACTGCCGCACAAGTAGCCAACACAAAGCCACACTGCAAATATACATAATATATGAGGCATTTATTATTGTTAAAAACTGGTGGTATTGAAGATAATTTTGGAACATTTAAATTGAATATTATATAGAATATATTATATGATCGATTGAAATATTATAATTTCTACGTAAAAATCAAATTTTTATCAAATAAATTTAATAAATTAATTAGTATATTTAATTAAATTAATCAAATTTGACAAAGTTTAATCGATTTAAAAAATTCTGCGAGCTTTATAATCAACCATTAAACGATTTTTACGATTTAAGCTGACCATTTAGAATTTGCATATTTTAATTGGACAAGTGATAAATTTATTGTGCAAAACGAAAATAGTTCACGATTTTAAAAACAGACCCTGTTAAAAAATAAAATAATCTTGATAAATATTTCCGTCGGAATCCACGCCCAAGATGTAATTTTTCCGTCTTTCTATCAATCTAGCCACAGTACCAGTATCAAGTTAAACATTTTGAAATGTTCAATAAATAAATTTAGTCATATTTGATGTTTAATATGAACGCACATGGCGAGTCATGACTATTTCAGACGATGTCATAAGATTTATTTTAAATTCTCACTAGGAATTCTTTTCATATCAATATGACAATTTCCCGACCAATTTACTTTATATAAAAATCTAATTTTTATTTTCTGAAAGTGATTGATATTACAGTACATAGATTAGTTTTATGAGTCACTGGATCCATTAGTGAAGACTCTCACTTTTATGAATACTCAAATACATCTCAACTATCGTATTCTGAATTATTTTATTTAATATTAATATAAATTTATGTTATTTGTAAAGTTTTTCTTTTCATAATTAAAAGAAATGTAACGTTTAAAAATTATCCCGTGCACGAGAGATTAGGCAACATTTCACTTAGACTTGACCAAAATTAATATGCATTATATCTTAAAATAAATATTTTATCTTGACTACTTTAGAGAGACGCCTCTCGTCTCTAATTTTTACTTTATAGAATACCATTTCCTCGCATTTATCGATGACGAAAGTACTTTCGTATATTAGACTTAAATACAGTCAGCCTCTTCAAAGAACTGAGGTCAAAATTACGGGCAATATGTTCAGCCTATTGAATACGCTAATCTTGATCAACACGTTGGTGGCTTGTAAAATAATTTTACCGTTGAAAACTTACGATTACATTCCACATTACTAAAACAAAAATACTCACCTGTCAAATGATATTCCAGTGAGGGTAAACACACTTGCGGCTACGGTTACATTTGCAATGAAGTTGCTGAGCTTGCAGTATTGTATTCCAAATATCCAATCACTGAAAAGAAAAAAAATCTCGTGTAGAATCTTGAGTAGAAAATTTTTGTCTCTTTTTTATATCAAAACCATTATATCAGATAATAATTCCGTTTGAAATATTAGGTATAGTGGAAAGAAGTCCATTATTCTATTTTATAAACATAAAGTCTATTTATTTATACATCCCAATATAAAATATAACTTATTTCATTCAGTACGCTCTGAATATATATGTATGTACTGTACATGTATAGACTTAAGAAACAAACAACCGTTTGACAAGTTAAACATACTTAGAGAGTTTAAGTAGCTTTGTTTTGATATTGCAATTAGTTAACAAAGCTGACAGAGAACAAGCCTCAGTTTTCAAACGTGTGGTTTACCTTCACTATATTCGTTTGTCGTACTTAAATATTCACATAAAAATATCTCTAATGTATAACCTATTGAAAGTTATTCGTGTTGTATTATTTACATATTAATTTAATGGATGATAATTGACGTCAGTCCCAAAAAAATATGTATGAAATACGTGAAGGCTATAATCAACGAACTTATTCAACTTTGATGAAATATTCCTCGCATAAAAAAATGTCATCGTGATAATACGCTTTAAATTACTTGGAAACTATCACATTTGAAAGATTACAGATTGTGCTATTGAAATGTAATACATTATAAACATCACAAATACCTCGAAATAAAATGAAAATGTATGACTTCTCAAAATTAAAAACAACATGCTATAAGATAGAGATAACCCTCGTTATTTCCATATTATGATAAAAAAGTTGTTTACGCGTTCAAAAATATTGATTAAAATAAGCACAGTTTTTAAAATAAATAAATTGGAATGCTAAAATATATGGTTTTAAAAAGGGACGTGGTTATCCATTTTGTGGATTTATTGTACGTACGACTTTCGTTAGACCGATTTTTAGCTATTTGTATAATCCATTTTAATCTATTCGGGTACAAAACTTGAACCTGTAACACGTGAATCGGAAAAATATAATAAGTGACGGTGGATAATCAAACCCAGTCACTGAAAAAATTTTAAATAGACTAATTGTACATATTCATACATGTGGGAAATGTATCGTTCGGGAGGATAATGAGACTTACACGTGCGGTCGTTATTCGAGTCTCTCAAGCTCATATTCTGGAACGGGGCTGTTTACGCTTAGAGGATGCCGGCTGAAGTGGTTCCTCCCCTCAAAATCAGGTGTTTTGAAAGTGCAGGTCTCACTGAGTAAGACAACATATTGTATGGCCAGTCATATACTACTAAGGTGGCGAATATTTTCCGGATGTTGTTTTTTCGCAATTTATTTACACGTCAACGACAAAATTAAAATACATATTTTTAAGATTTTCTTTTGCTTTGTTGTTCACGTTTTAATGATAAAAGTGGTAGCAGACCAATTTCTCTCCTTTTCATTTCCCGCTCATCTGTAAAATATATATTTTTACGAGGCATTGAAGGAACACAGTATTCATAACGTAGCTACTTAAACCAGGATGGTATCATTTATTACAACAATTATTCACTGAATTGCACCTTTAACCCTTTTCGCATTTCAAATATATTCAGTATGGTTCCATGACAACTAACTGCACGCGTGACAAGTGCACACATATACAACTGCACGCATGACAAGTGCTCAAATGACATCTGCGCACACATTGCAGTGCTCAAACTATCACAGAAATTAATATTAAGAAATTTTATTCTTAATTTACGTAATTATAATAAAAGTACATTTTTATTTCATCTCTTACTAAAAAAAAACACTTCTGAAATGATAGGTATTTTGTGATTTCAATTTCAAATGTCTTTGTACGGGTAATAATAAAAGTTTTTTAATTGAATAGTTATGGTTGTATTCAATAGTCATTACAATATACTAATGGGACAGTCAGATTTGTAATTTACCTAAGTATAGACATAAGAAAGGTTAGAGATTTTTTGCAATGTCGGTCTCTTTGAGTTTGAAGTATAGGTGATTTTAATTTACACGTAATGATTTTTTGCAATGGTTATAATAATAATAAGTGCCAATAACAACATGCATTTCGGATTAGTCGGGTTTCTATTGTTGATGTTTATCGACAAGATTGACTACGAATTATGCACGTGGTCTTTCTGGAAAAAGATTCGTTAAAATCAGATGGATCTATCAAAACTACCTAGCAATTGACATGGTAAATAAAAAACTTTTCAGTGCTAAGCTAGACGTGGTAGTGGTAATGTAAACGTGTTTGTATAAAAGTCAGTTAAAAATTATAGCCATAATTATTAGATAACATACTTTTATTATTACGAATACAAAGATATTTAAAATAAAATCTCATAACACCATTATCTCAAAATTAATTATTCGTTAGTAAGTAAGTGACTGTGCATTATTTAAAAAAAAATACAAAACCATACCTTTACTATAATTACGTAAATTAAGTGTAGTCGAAAAATCAAAAAATACTCATTACCTTAAAAAACTTTTTAGTAAGTGATTATGTATCATTGAAATAAAAATCTACCTATACTATAATTACGTAAATTAAGTACAAAATGTCTTAATATTAATTTCCGTGTTAGTGTGAGTACTTCAATATGTGCGCAGATGTCATGTGGGCACTTGTCATGCGTGCAGTTGTCTATGTGTGCACTTGTCATATGCGCAGCTGTCATGCGTGCAGTTGTCTGGTTACCATTCAGTATTGTATGCGTTTAAATGTATTTATTATATTTGATATGGAATTGATTAGAAAATATTATGCGTAGACATTATACTGAAGGTTATACGATCTAGCTTTATTTGCTTTGTGATGTTATATTCACCGAACCATTTAGGTATGGCACATTTATGTCCGTATTGCAGTATGTGGCCTTAATGCAATGTGAGTCAAATGTCCTGAGGGTCTCGTAGCTATTTTGATACGCAACTCTGCCCCGAGCTATTCGCGTTATTGTTATTAGGTCGTCTGTAAACTTCAATGTCTCCATTTGCCAGTATTCATAACAATAGCCCTTTGTTTCGACTAGAATGTTTTCCAAGAAGTAATGAAAATATAGGCAGCAAAACAGAATGAATATCATCTTTAAGACAATTAGAATATTCTAGAAGATGTTCACAGTTCTTAATCAATTAATCAAATCCAAAACGTCAAACGAATAATTGGTAGTCTGCTATTTTTTGCAGCGATTTTTTTCTCCGAGTATGGTAAAGAAAATGTCAGACAAACATCTTAATCATTTTACGAAAAGTTTCACAACTATTCTAGTAATATTGTCATTTTGTATTTAAATACATAATTCATTTTATTTCACAAACCATGAACAATGAAACAATAGCGTCTGTGAAAATTGGTAAAGATGTGGATTATATTTTTCTTTTGCTGTAAAACAATTAAACGTAATACACTTATCCCTCGATTTACGCGGTAGATACGTTCCAAGATAAAACGCGTAAATCGAGACTTCGAATTCATACAAAAACGGAAGATAGGTTCCAGAAAAT
>JAGVSQ010010042.1:0-13187 GCA_022683975.1 Rhyacophila evoluta
CATGTGAGCAATTGGCATGTGAGCAAATGTCATGTGAGCAAATGTCATGGAACCGGAAGTTTACCAGTTTTAAATAATTCAGAATAAATACAAGGTTGAGAGTTCGCCCAAATATTTGGATTAATCAAGTCTACTGAAACATTTTTTGTATCGATTAAAATTATAATAATAATGAATAAATTTAAGTTTAAAGTTGTATTACGAGTATAATAGGTAATGGCCTCCCGTATAAAATTAAGAACAATTCACTTAATTTACGTTTATGGGAATGACCTATAAAATACACGGCTTTATTATTTCTCTTAAGCATTGTATCTTATAAACATACTACCATACAAATAAATTTATCTTTCAAGTTTTCTCCGTACGAAAACAAAGCCAATGTATGGTAATTTGAGAGCAGGGATCTTTTCATGGAATACGAGTGTGGGTGAGAAATCTTCAATGGCTTTCGTTGTTGTTTTCTGACTTATTTGATTGTGGAATTACACGCCTTAGGTTTTCGCGGGAATGTTTTATCTCAATAATAAACTTCCGGCCACTTTCGAACAACTCCTCTTCGATATTGGGCCGCCCCATTAGCTTCGAGCCTTGGGCCAGAATACACAGAATTTAACCAAAACACGGAAAGTTTGCATCTCCCCGCACCATAAATAAGTAAATACTCCGAGCCCGATAACATATTCCATAACTTGGCTAAATGTTAGATCTTAAATGTACGCACTTCTCTTCGAAAAGCTCTGCAATGGACTGCCGGCATATCATTTTATCATGTTAAGCTTTTAAGATTTCTTTACTTTATTATTACTCCTTTGACTATATGGTTCATTCATGTGTTATTTTTATTGTATACTAACAAATATTGTTTACATATGATAGTAATATGTGAAATCGATAAATAGTATAATCGATATTTTTTCCACTTAGATCACCATGGAACGATCCAGACCACTTCATCCAACGACAGTCGTGCCTGAACACGTTTGCGGCCGTGTTCGGCTACATGCCGCTGGTTCGCAGTCGTGTCCGCCTGGATCCTGTCCTCTTCAGGGATCCTGTCTCCAACCTGCGCAAGAAATACCGACAAATAGAACTGGTAGGCAGCTAGCGAAGGCCTGAGCTCTAATGACTGACACATCGAAGGCAGAGCATGGACGCGTCGGCGCCGACCTGCGCGGACGCCCTCGACGCTGTGAGGGTCAATTGTTTCGACTAATTATTATAATAGAAAAGGGTTATTTTCAATTTTGTAGAGCGAATTATGTTAGAAACTCGATTAAACAGAACTTTTTGACGCTTGCCTTAATTTACCAAATATCAGTTATTTAAATAGAATTAATCGGGCGTTTATTTAGTTTACTCTTTCATCATTTATCTTGTTTACTTTTCAGTAAATATCTAATAACTAAAACTAAAACTTAAATCCAAAAAGTGTGTTTTTTTAAATAAAAGTAGGAACAATTCATTTTCTGACATCCGAACACCCGTTACAGTGAAAAATGTTTATAGTCAAATATATACAAAATAAAGAAAATACACACGTATTTTATTTTCTAAAGTTTGATTAACAATATGTTGATCAAACTTTAGTTATAATCTTGTTAGTGTATCACTTTTTCTAGGTTTTTTTAAAAAATGTATCTCTCGTCTGGTTCAACTGGTCCAATATATCATGTGATGTGTATACGCAGAATTCGGAAACAACTCACTCCAAGGGTCAGTCAGACATGCGGCCCCCGTCAATCAATATTGTAAAATTCCGAAAACTTTTCGACCGTTTTCAATTATTTGGACATGTCATCATTCGGATTATTTACATTGCCAATTAGTCCTGCTAATCGAGTTTCTACTGTGTATAATAAAATATTTATGGAATCAGCTGTACATAGTGATATTGTATTGTGAACGTAGGTCAATTCGAATAAGTGGGGCGGCGAAAGCTCCAGCTGTTAATTGCCAAAGGTTTTCGATTAGGGGGACGAGCTTTTGCGTATTGTTATTTTAAATATGAAAAATAATATATCAAATTTAATTCCGTTTTATAAAAAAAAAAACTTAATTTATTCTCGGAATTTCCATGAAAATCAAATCAAAACTGTACTGAAAATAATATCAACACTCACCATCATACTAATATTATTAAGTATTTTATTATTTTACAAATGACCATTTTACCGTGTTTTTTCTATGTATAAATATTAATTTCCTACCGTACATTTGAAATATTTAATTTAATTGAACTTTAGTTTGAAGTAAAAAAAAATTTTTACTCACATTATTTTCAACAATAAGCAATTAATATTTTATCATGTCATTAGTGCGAATTGTCAATTGATAGTCAAAAATCGCTGAATTTGTGCCAGTAACTTAATATTGATGGAATAAATTAACATTTTTATGCTATAAATTCAGTTTTTTTATTTATTAACGTGTAGTAAAATGATTATACTCTTGCAATTTTTTAAAAGAGTGTGTATATATTTCATTCCTTTAACCGAAACAGATTGTTTCTTATTTTTATTTTCGAGTGATGACAAATATGCCATGAAAATATTCCATCTGGTGCCATGCGGTGGAAATTTCAGTAGATTAATAGACACTTTATACAAGGATTAAAACCATTTTGATTAATAATATATTATAATAATCGTTTTATCGATCCATCCAATGTAAATATTTTATGCCTGTAGTTATACTATAATATATTGTAAAATGTACTTATTAATGTTTTATTTGTGAAAAATTACTACATAGAGAATTGTGTGACATAAAATATTCCTTTAATTTTATTATTTTAGAATTTTTAAGAATGACGTTTAATAAAAAAATATTCGTGACAAAGAGAATATGCGATTCTTTTATTTTAAATGTGAAATTATATCCCAATGTTTTGAAATTTAAGACATGAAAATTTATATGAAATAATGTATTTAAACGTTTTGTATAGTTTTCCATTTTTTTTTATATATTTCAAGATACACATTTTAATTACGACTTTTTATTTAATCTTAATTCGAATCCTTATTTTATATGTAATAAAGAAGGAATTTTGAAAAAACTACAGTAAAAATCATTTTATTTTTTCGACATTGTTCCGCCTCACTTAAGTCGCATCAAAATTTTAATATAGCCAATATATATAAATGTAAATTATATAAGTTTTTGATAAAAATAAATTTTCTGAAAGTATACTACTACTTTATGAAATAAAATTAATAAGTTTGTCAAATTAAAAGGTATTATTGTCATAATAATACAACTAATCAAACGTATCAAGTATTTAGCAATATATAATTTCATATCATATTTTAGTAATAAAAATATTCAATTAAATATGATACCATAAGACATTACTAATTTTGGTGAATTTTCAATAGATAGTTTTTTACTAATCAATTATTTTTCTAAGAAAGTATCGTTTATAAGAAGTAATAATTATTGTTAATAAAATAATCATGTAATTTCTTTCCTAGATTTATATTTAATATATATTTTTCTAAGTTGAGAGTTATTCTTTTGACTTTGTAACAGATTAGAGTTACCCTTAAAACTAAGTGTTACCTAAAATAATATTCTGTATAATATTTATTTGGATAATATTTATTAGATATGTTAGATATTGTTTCACTTTTTTCCCATATGAATATTTTTATGTAGGAAGCTTTTATTGCGTTGTTGACGAGGAAATTGAAGCGATTCGTGGTACCAATTAGCCAAATGACTAAAAAAAGGTTCATTTTTCTACACCATTGAGCCTCTATGCTTTACCACGGAAAACGGTGCAGTAAATTATTTTCTCAAATTTTCGCATAATAGAATCAATTCTCATTATATGTTCGTTATTGGGTTTGTACATTTTAATAACTTTATTGAGTTGTTGATTTCATAGTTTACTTGAGTTTCTACAATCTATCGTAGGTTTGATTGCACGTTGTTTACAAAATTCGATTACAAACTGATTGATTTGTTAATTGCACGTAACATTTTGCGTGCATGTTATAGTCTCGCTTATGCCAACCCTTCCAATACAAAATTTTTCAACTATCGATTGGCTATTTGCATAGCGTATTCTTCTTTTTCAAATGGGATTGGAAAAATTAAGTTGCTAAGTTAATGTACATGTTCAACCTAACATTAAAAAAACCGTCATCAAACTACTCCAACGTATACAGGTAGTCCTCGAGTAATGCGATATCGACTTGCGTAAATTCGCAGTAACGCGATTTAAAAAATAAGCGAGGCATAGATAAAATAATATCACGCATTATGCGAGCTTAAAAAATAAAAAAATATAATATTATTAAGAAAATTACTACATCCGAGCTAAAAAAAATGACAAACTATATTTAAAACTATAATCGTAATTTTATCTAAGAGTTACCAACTTAAATCTGTAAATCTGAAAACAGACGCATTACTATAATTGCTTGATTTTTGACACACGTGAAAACATTTAAAACAAATTAATCCTGTAACTCGATGAATATGTCTATTATATATCTGTAGCCCAATGCTAAAAATGCCTATGTCAGATATTACTCATTTTATGTGGTATTACCATGTACTTAAAAATATTCCTTCTTTATACTTATAATGCATAATTATCCGCCTTAATCTGTCAATAAATATATTGTATAATATAACCAGCCACCCATAATGCATATATAATTATTAATTAGAAGCAAATTAAATTATTCATATATTTGACATCGGCTCTTTTAAAATTGGGTCTCAGATGTTTACAAACAAATCATTCTTATAGATCACAATGAATATTATACTATCACAATTAAAATGAATTCGAATGAATGACACACCAAATGAAAACTTACATAATGAATATTGATTATTATTTATTATCATTATTATTTTGGTATTCAGTTTAATTATACAAACACTCTTCTTATGATTATATTATGCATAGCTGCAGTTTTTTGACGTATAAAATTAATTATAATTAGTATGTCACATTTGTTCCATTAGTATGCCTATAATATTGAACTAAAAACATTTGTTGTACTATTTTTCATCATAAGAAAGTATAGCTACCAGCCCTTATTTTAAAAAATCCAATATATTTTCGATAATAATGTTAAATATGGAAAGCTATCACGAACGTGTATAGGTATCGTTAAGGGAAAGAAAATTCGTTCCTAAATGGCTATACTAGATATCTTTATGGGGGTTAAAAAAATAGGTCCACCTGCCGACCTCTTACAAATTTATTTAATATTCTGTTTAAAAAAACGCTATTATGCTCGTATTTCGCTATAAACGTAAAAGGTTCATAAACTTTGGTCGGGTTGAGGGCTTTTGAAATTAAATCTGGTCTCATATTAAAAAGTTTTCTCCTACGAAACCACTTCGCGAACTGTTGAAAAGGTATTCATTTTAAATCCCTGACTGGTTATGTGAGGATCGGTATTATAACCCAAAAAAATAACTAACACAAGACTTGGCATTGTTTTAATATTGGAGAAACTCATAACGTAAAGCGATATATAAAATTAAACAATATAAAATTCTTACAAATTTGTTTTGCTTGCTGTCAAAGCTGTTATTTATTATCACACTCTTATAATTGTATTAAAGAAACTTTGTCGCACTTTTTTTGAAACGTGAATATAAAAAGCTTGTTTTTATTTTCTGAATATTGAATATGGGAAGCGATGCAACAAATGTTAAAAACAATTTAACAGTTTGAATAGTGTCAGTGGATTGGTACACCTCTACAACTATGAAATAAAGAAGTTCCTGGCACTTAGTTTCAATATTTCAGCTATGATGTAATATTGTTCAACCGTTCTTATGTGTAATCAAAATTGTATGTGGATTAGTATTCATTCATACGAATGGCCGATGCTTGATTGCTGATAGTTATTTTTTTCGTTTTAATTCCTTAAACTAACTATTCTCTAATAACATTACATGTTTATATAATCACTAATACGTACAGTGATGTTTTCGAAACAAACGTGTTTCGTCCGTTTGGTGAACTGCCTCAATCGAAATACGTGCAAATGTAGATATTACATATCGTAACATATTATAAAATGTTCAGCTTATTTAAATCAATTCATGTTACTCCGCTAGGTGTACATCCAATATCCTATGTATTAATTTCAAATTACATGATTTATTAAGTGGCTCTGCCTAGGAATAGACTTGGTCGTATTCTTCATTCAAATGGATAATATTTATATGGTTATTACAAATTTATTCCAATTCTTGGTTATACATACATTATGTTGAGTTTCTTGTTTATCATTGGTGATGATGATAAAAAATAAAAATAATAAATTTGAACGAGAAATAACAGCCAAAATGACATTGTCAAAATTTCAGATCGCCACTCTTTACTGTTTGGAAAAAGGCCTTATGATTGATTAAAATACACGTATATGTTTTGTTTTATAATTTATATATGATTTAAAACTCCACCGTAAATAACATAATGTAATTTATCTGAAGCAAATGAGTGAGACAAAACATATCGAAGTTTTTTCCTCTCGTAAATAATAATAGGTCAAAAAATAATATTTTGTATTCGGTTTCCCATATCAAGCAAATATGTTTCTCAATTTACATTGTAAATAATAAACAATGCGCTTGGAATAACTCACCATCCCACGGGATAAAACAGCAAACAGACTAGTAATACGGGGACAAGCTATTAAAGTTGGTTTATACGTGTTTTTATAGCACTGATATTTACGCAGAGCACCGCGACGCCGGCGTCATTTATTTCGCATTTGTGTAACAATAATTACTTTAAATCTGAATAAACTATTCCATACTGTTGTAATGTAATGAAATACACTATGTTCAGTTTTTGGTAAAAAAAAGTTTATCTTATACAAAGACTAATTATTATGATATATGCACTCATCTGTAGTTAAAATAACCGACGTTTACACCAAGAAACAATACTAATTGAATAACTATATTAATTTATACTCTATGTCAGCGGTTTCCAGTTTGAGAGGCGTGGACTATTGCCAGAGGAGGCGCCAAAATTCGAAAAAAATTAACATTAACGTGTCCATATCATTAAATCTATTAAAAAAAATAAAAGGTAGGGAGGCGTAGTAGCAAAAGATTGGAAACCGCTGATCTATGTATATGGTTAAGATTATATACGGAAATGTGATTGAAATGGAGAGAATGGAGTTTTTCGTTATTATATTAACACAATCAAAAAGTTTGTAAATAAGTTTTTTTATCGTCCAAAACGTCCTTACAAACATTATCAGTATTTGTATATAAGTCTTTGTAAATATATGTATAATACAATTTTTACGCTTGTCCTTATGTTTTTATTTACAAATAATGATCGATTTCTTCAGTTATAAAATAAAAGCGAAATTTCACATTCTTTTATGTTTCCCCTATTTACTAATGAATAACATTCCTACTTCCATTTGACAATATTATTTAGTACTTTAAAATTTAAAATCGAAATATTTCATCACAAAAAAATATGTAAATTTTCCCTGTTCAAATTTGTATGATATCGTTTTCATTTCATGAATCGCTCCATATATTCGTCAGCAGTGCAATAAATATAACATAATTTGAATATATTAAACATTGAACAGGAAAATGTGATTATTTTGGTCGAATAAATCTATATCGGCATTATTTATAATATTTTTTAATTCTTTTCAACACATTTTCTTCAGTATGTATTTTTTTATATATAATTAAATAAAATGATCAATTAATAGAAATATTCTGATGTCATATCATTGAAACAATAAATAATAATTGTAATTGACGGTAATAATGTTTTATATTGGTGCACTATAATCGATTAATAAAAATTGTATTGCTTCCTTACTGCCATGAATATTAATTTTTGCAAACAAATTGGTCCTATATGCTCGCAATACAAGTTAAAAATAATATTTATACGTCAGTGACTGTGCACACCGTATTTGTGATTTGTATTTAGTTTATTATATAATTATTATCATCACATACAAAATATGTATGTCATATATAATTTTACAATAGTTATATTGGCAACTAACGATGAATTATTAAATTTAATAACGTAAGAATTTTCTAATGACTATATTAATCATTTTTTACTGGCCAGCTTCCATGTATTATCAATTATATTTCAATGGCAGTTAATAATATAAGCTAATGGAAATTTCAAATTGTTTTTTTTAATTTGTAAATATCATTTACGATTTCAAAATATATTATGTTAAAATTTCACTTTCTCGATTGAATGTTAACATTTTCATCGTACCGAATGTTATGAAAGTATTTAAAGAAAACTACAATATTGAATTTTCATGTGAGTATTTATTACAATAGAATCTGATTAATCTTTTTTGTTTTATATAAAATATTGTCTTAAAATTTATCTAATCCGTATATCAGTTCTACGATTTATATCCTTTTTTTAGCTACCATTTGTTTCCTTTTATAATATTAAAAACACGATATAATACTTTGAAATAGTCGTCAACAACTTACATATCATTTTTTTTAATATCAATTATTACTAGTGTAACTCTAGCTTTCTTCCGTTATTTTATTTTAAATATTGTATCCAGTGCCAACAAATCACAGATATTTAGTCTCAAAAATTACAACTACAAAAACTGATGATCTATGGAAAAACCTACGTCTTTTAAAATCTTCACGTGATTGCCAAAAATAGGTGAGCTTTTTTACCGTTTGCAATTAATTGATCACAGTTTTATAAGTAAAACTCAATACAGCATTTTCTTTTGTTTAAATATATTAATTCCAGTAATTACTAACGATTAATTATTCACACAAAAAGTATTTTAAGAAATCTCCATATTTGGAGGCTCATATGCTATCTTTGTTTTTAAACTTGTATTTTTACATATACTTATATTGTAAATAAAATAATGAAAACTAATATATTATTATAACCTAGCATCATGATTTTATTATTTATACTCTATTAATTAATATTACTAGTATTTAATGCCATAATTTTTTGTCTGCAATGTTAATAACGAGGTTTATAATTGAGCGTTCGTCTGATATCCTAAGTATATGTTGAGAAAGATCATTCTGTAATATTTTATTTGTCACGAATTTTTGAGAAAATAAATGAAGATTTTAATAATATATTTGTCATTCAATGTTTTTCGGTATTTAACTTGTAATGTATGTATATTAAAATGAACTTCATGATTTTTTATTAAGATAAATTTATTTTGTTCCTTTTAATTATCCTACACAAATCTTCCATTCTGGTAATTCTTCCACTTTCCAAATAAACCCTGAAAACTATGTGTTTGATACCACCATTTTATTAGAGGTGGCTGAATTCACGAAATTTAAAGTTATGGAAAAGATTTTGAGAAAGCATTGCGCAAGGTCCAAGATGAAGTGTTCTATAAAAATATAACGAAAGTAACATCCTACAACTCAACTTGTTGTAAATAAATGTGTAGAGAATTCCTGGCGAGGTCGTAGTGACAATACTAGTTTAAACTACGGATGTTGTTTTTTATTAAAGTTTAAATTGTTCTCTGTAATCCTGATTATTCCTGTGAAATGATATTTATAATATTTTCTTATTACCAAAAAAACCCACAGTAGATAATATATCGTTCTTCATTCTCTTAAATTGGTTATTATAAAAGCTCTGTATCTGATAGATAACAATAAATTACCTTGGTTTAAATGATTTTTAGCATAACGGAAGCAAAAAGTTTTTGACACTGTATTAATTATCAGAAGGGTGTAAACATTAAAATGTATTAATACCATTTAAGTCGAAGTATTAACACGCTTGGTTGCCTCATCGTTGTCTTTACATTAAATAATTATTTCAGTTGAAAGATATTTAACATAACTTTTGCAAATAAAGCGTCGCTCTGTTGATGTGTGAAACCCAAACCTCTTCAAATTTCCGGTGTTAACCCTTTCTCTTTTGGAATCACGTGTTTATCGCATTTACTTGTATTAATAACAAAATAGTTAGATTTGATGCAAAAGCTTATTTAATAATATTTTCACTGACATCTTTAAATTTATTTCATTGAAATTTGAAATACAGCATCATCTCAATTTTTTAAAGTAAAATTTGACTACTTTATGAGCACTTTGCACAGGTCATCCTATAATTATTATTCATTGTATTTTAATGGAATTTTTGTAGTGGGACATTTTTGTAATTCTAATGCTTCACTCAACGGTTTTTTTATTTTAATTCATAAACAAATAATTATCAAACCATTATTTTGTCTTGAAGCAGCAAATATTAATACCCGTTCTAAAACTATGCTATGATAAATTGTTTGCTAACCGTTTGATTAATAACGTAATTAGTTTTTTTGCCTCACTGCTAAATATGATTTGAAGAATCTGCAGGTCAAAATGTAAGAAATGTACCAATGGAATGTGAAGTCGTATTTTGATATTTTTCTACGAGAGTTGGTTGTCATTATTGATTACCTATTGAGTTATAAATACTACTACGTTAATACGTTCTCAATTCTTTTTTTTATTCTCATGTAACTGTGGGATATAAACCCAAAACCTTAGAGAATAAATAGCCCGCTTGCAAGAACATTATTTACTGTTTTTATAATTAAAATTCTTAAAGCTTGTTTATGGATTCAGATGCTTTGAAATGTACATCCATAACATAGGAAAAGTTTAACGAATGTCAAAGTATACTAACAAGGTTAAAATTATTCACTGCGATAAGCATAGCGAAATTAAAAACGAAAGCCTTGTCGGAAAGGTTCGTAGCGTCTGCATCAAAATAATGCTCTGGAGCTTCTTATGTACAAAGAATCCCGTGTAATTTAATTATTTCTGCTTTGTCACACACAAAGACTAGGATTAGAGGAGCGAGAAGGAGCGGGGGCGAATGTGTTTCTGTGTGATTTTATCATGCCAACTACTTGACAACGTAAGTCCGCTTACAACAAACGCACGATTATTTAAGAAAACCGCCCCCATAAAAAAGATCTCTCCGTAACAAGCTTACCAACCTAACAGAATGATAAGTTTATTTTCCCACTATAAAGGACATATCCCCGAAGGTCCTGACGTTGCGATGTGATTTTTATTCATTATATGCTGTGTTGCAAAAAGTCACCTGGTCTGTGTAATGGAGCGAGATTAATAATTTTAAGCAATATTCGCTATTTATGTACAAAACTCGCCAAAGCTTCATTTATCTGCAGCTTATAATATTCTAGCGTTTTGGTTAAGATAAAACAAATATTTCTATACTCACCTAGGAATAAACAGAGAGCGGTTATAAACGTTGTTGATTTTTACTAAATTTCTTCATCGTCGGCAAACATAAAAAAAATGTACCAAATAATAAAATATTTCTCAATAATTTATATTACGAACCATCAACATCTGACAAAAAAAATCTAGCCGTCAATATATGTTAAGATTATAGTAGATTACTTAGCACTTATCAGTAAGGTCATTAGCAGTATGATAGATATAGAGTGATAGTGATATAGTTTGCCCAAGCATTTTCGTACAACTTACTGAACATATGATTCTAATAATGTGAAAATAAATCTTAACAAAGTGATTACTGCAAACATTACTTGTCAGACAATTTCGGAACCCATCGCTTTTGGTTAGTCATCTAATATTTGTTTAAATTGTATTTCAACAAAAAAAAACAATTATTCATCACCGTATTCAATTATTAAGTTTTTACTCATTACACGTGTATCTTTAACCATTTCTTAAATGAGAAATTGATTGGTAAGATCACTATATCAACCCATTTATTCAGTAATATTGTCGATTGCCACGCAGTAACCACCAACCAATACAGTTTAATTAAAAATCTGATTTGCGCGTTTCCTGTTTTCAGCGCGGCGATGAAAACCATTGGCGCTGAATTATCTGCCGTTTGTGTTCAGCGTTCTTTTCCCCCGTGCCCTGGTTGGCTTTTCTTTATTCGCCATTAATACCAGATGTTTTGAAAAGCGTCAGTGGCAAGCCGACGTAAATATTGTGAAGCAGACGCCCCCGCCTCTTTGACCCCCGGCGCAGCAACCACTCTTGAAGCCACACTCTGCCGAAAACTTATATCCATCGTAAAAGTTAACTTGAACGAGGTGGCGTATCGGGTTCTTGATATTTTGCGATTCCGAGAACTTAGCCTTAATATCAATTCATACCCTTTGTAAACTTTCAAACAAAAGAGTATCGACTTTGATTAAAATATGTTTTATGTATACAAATTTTTTCGTACTTTACTTCTAAGTATTTTTTTATACCATGCTCGCTCCCAAAGTGAATCATATGGATCTACAAAGTGTGAAGATATCCACTCTGAAATTAGAGTGTATAGATCTCCGCAAAGTAAAGACGTCTAGACAGATTATTTTTCACGAGAACTGTTTGTCAGACAATTGCTCAACCCAATGAGTCCTGCATTTTTGGATTTTTTTAAATCCGACAAATAGGTAATCAAACCCGCGTTCTCCGAATTGCTAGGCGCACACGCTACCAACTACGCTACCGGGGAGAATTCTAAGTAAAGCGAATCTGATCATTAGTGAAAATGAGTTTTCATTTGACTTGTTTCCACTCTCCAGCTATAAAATATATTATTTTTACAACAACTCAAAAAGCCCAGCATATTAGGTATTTTGTGCCCATGTACTGGTTTATTAGGTTTCTGATTTGACATCCGCGCAAATATATTGGTTTCACGATTTTTTTAAGTATATTTATGAATTATAAATAAACGAACCACCAGTTTTGAAATAAAATAAAAATATTTGTATATATATACTTCGACAAGTTTAAAAATTTTATCCAGCACATCATATGTTGGTGGAACTAAAAGTTCACTATGGTTCCCATTGCACACCTGATCACGTAGTTACTGAGTGTCATTATGAACATATTATATGTAATACTTCAGTCTTTGTTAGTTATTTCAGCTGAATATTATGTAGGGTTGAAATTTTACTAATTTGTATATCAAGTTTATTTTTTATGTTTAGTGATTACAGGTTTATTGCAAGTGATTCGGCCGTCGATTTTTAATAAAAAATCGTGGACAAAAACACGTGCTTTGAGAAGATTTATTAAAGCTTTTTATTTAAATAATAGTTCAGTAGTACAACCGTTTTTGTTTGGTGTCCTCCCACTTGATCTGCACATTCAGGTACGTGGTGCTGCTACTCTTTTAC
>JAGVSQ010010043.1:386-13186 GCA_022683975.1 Rhyacophila evoluta
ACCTTTAAATTATAATTTGAATTTTTTGGTGTTATTTTCTTATTCTTTTTATTGAATGATGATGATGATGGTGTTTTTATTATTATTATTTCGTTGTTCACTGCCTTGTTATATACAAAAATAATAATTTTAATGTAACGTGATGATAAATGAAAGCCGTCATATTATTTATGAAAACAACTTTTGCTATTTTCTCTTGACAGTTCAATTTCGGTGAATTTGGTTTCTAAACGGCAGTGCCACAGTAGAGTCTTTTGTTTTACAAATCCATGGTGTTACCTCCGTGATGGGATCTGCCGCCGAGGGTCGTTCAGGACTGGGGGGCCTACGGGGAGGCGACCCTCTCTGGGGGGATCCGGCACGCCCCCCTGCACCGACACCTGTCGACAAAAACACAAACAATCAATCCACTGGCATTGGAATATATTTTCATTTTTCTTTAAAGCTCCTTCAGGAATTCAAGAATGTCATTTACAATAAAATATATTCTATTATACTCAATAATATTAAAGAATTTTCGCATCTTTATGGAAATATTCGTACAAATATCATGATTCAAATAAGCTAATAAACTGTTAAAATAAGATCAAAAAGGGCTTTTAATGTTGAATAATGCTTCGTAAATTTTAAGCCGCTAATTGGAAAATAAATACTAAAAAATAATGACTAGTAAATCAACCACAATTACTAATTATTAAACAATTTTATAAGACGTATAGAAAGAATCACGTATATTATAAGAATACATTCATTTTATAGAGCTGAGATGATTGTCTAACCACCGACATAGAAAACTTGTTGAAATGGTTTCACAACTAACAAGACGAACATGTAATTACCTTCACTATTATTTAAATTGTTTAAAATTGGACTCTGTCTTTGTCTGTGTTGAATACATTTCCGACAATTTCTTATAGGTATAATGTATTAAATATAAGAAATTGACGTTAAATGTGTTTAACAGAGAGACTCACTTTTTCACTTTAAAAGTCTTTTGGCAGTAATACGACGATATATACAACTCACAGATGTCTTTGTCAATTCTATTTATCGACTATATAATATTTCTTGACAGCTTAGAAATATTTAAAGTGAATTTCATAGATAAATATTAATATATATTTCATTTAGTTTAAATGTGTTAGGTTAATCTTATTTCTGATTAGACTAAGTGGCTAATATTATAATAAATGATATTATTTGATTATGAAAAGGGACGATGTAGGCTTATTTGATTTCTTGTCGCAATTATTACAAACTGTTGCGTTACACAATGCGATGTGGCACACAGTTTTCAGTTATAAACGAGTTAATTTTCCAAGGGTCGACTCGCACACGGTAAGTAAAGCCTATATTAATTGCCTCAACTGTAAAACAACGATGCTATATTATATGTCGTCTGAAAGTTTAATATTATCAAGACCAAATACGACATAAAGTTATTGTGGGTTTATTTTCTGTTAATGTATATATTACATAATTATCTAGATTATTGAAAAAAAAACATTTATTGATTTGTCTTCACATGACAAATTTCCAAACAGTAAATAATAGCAATATGAAACTTTCACAGGTTATTTGAATTGCCAATTTCAGATCAACAATTTTACTTTAAAATTATTATCGATGGTTCAAAAAAGACTAAAATGATTGTTTGCAACCGAGTATTGAAATGAATTTATTAAAACGGAATGGAATTGTATTAATTATAATGAATAATGAGTGAGTTTGAATTATTCCCAGGCAAAGTTGTATAATAAAAAAAACTAACATTAATAATAAACCTTTCATTATATTTTTGATACTGTTGACAAATAATAATTTGAAAGTTCTGCTAAAGCACATATTTTAGCTCTATGACGAGACTGATACAGAGATCTTGTATGTTAGCTAGACATTTTATAAGAGAAATGTAATTAGATATTAATTAATTATATATATATAGTGAAAGGCGCTTAATATGATTGCTATGGGACATGTAAGTCTTCATTACAATAACCGACTGATAAAATTAAGCAGAAGATAAAAAACAACATCTTATTGAATTAAATACCACAAGCGACTTCTAATATGAAGATATCACATCAGATATACAAATAGAAACTATAGATTTTTGCAATATGAAGACGTCTTGACAGATTATTTTTCACGATAATTGTTTATCGGACAATTGCTCAACCCGATAGGCATTCAGTCCTGCATTTTTGGATTCTGACAGATGTAGGAATTGACTCCGCATTCCCCAGATTGCTATACATTACATTGTACATTTTTAAAATATAAAATTGACTATTAAAACACATGAAACATTTTTTTCTGTCTGTCGTTTGTTTGAATTTATTAACACATTAATATAACCCTTATGTTTATAGTGTTTTAAAGGTTCGTTGCTGTATAGCACCTAACCGAATTGACATCTAGCCTAAGTTTGATTAAAAAAATGTAAAGGATTGGGATAAAAATAACTTCTTGATAACATTATCCGGGTAACCAGACAACTGCACGCATGACTATGTATAATTGAAATAAAAATTTACCTATACTATAATTACGTAAATTAAGTATAAAATCTCATCATATTAATTTCTGTGTTAGTGTAAGCACTTTAATGTGTCCGCAGATGTCATATGAGCACTTTTCATGTGTACAGTTATCTATGTGTGCACTTACCATGAGAGAATTTATCATGTGAGCACTTGTCATGTGCGCAGCTGTCATGCGTGCAGTTGTTATAGAACCCACTATCCGTAATTATAATATCTGGTCCCTACTGTATTATATTAGCCTCTTCGTTAGCTGAGAGATTAAGGATTTAAAATTCGAATTCCACAACTACCGTCCAAAGACCTAGGGTTGGATTGAGCGATTGGCTAAATATTAATTCCTGTTAAAAAGTCTGTCGAAATAAGTCTTTATTTATATATTCTATTTCTCAAGTGGTTATTTTCAACTGTTGAGATCCACATGTTCTACATTTGAAGAAGGATTGGTAAAAAATATAGATTTTAGAAAACTTGCGTGTAAGCTAGTCATTTTATAAGTTGAATTATAATTAGAGAGGTGAATTTTTAAAAATAATAACGTAAAATTTAATTGAAAAAAAGCTGTAGCTAATTAATAAACGCGTAAATATTTTCTACTGAAATTAATTTGACATAACGTGAAGAACAGTAAAAAGCTTTTTGAAATGCAATACTGAAGAATAAAAGCTGACATTTGACACAGTAAATACTTCTAAGAATAAAGAAAATTAGCTTTAAAAGCTCTCAAAACTTTCTGCGATTGTTCAGCTTCTTAGTTTTGAAAAGTTATAAGCAGCTAAGACGCGAGTAACTGGAACTTTTTGTTGAATATAAAAAAACAATTTCAAGCTAAATTGGGGAACGAAAGTCAAACACATTGACAGGTACGTGTTTTGATTTCGTCTAAGGGGAAGAAAAGATATATTTTCTTCTCTGCTTTGTGCCATATAAGTAGTTTCAAATATCCGGATCATCCTTGAAAAAGCTTACTCATAAAGTAAGCCTCACGAAGAGATTTCTACGCTCAAACTAACATTTCTTAATGACTATCATATACTTTATATTTAAGATTATATCTTTTTCTACATATATTGGATTCAGGAAGGAAAAACTTCACAGAAAAAATTACAGGACGCATGAAAAATGTTTATTAATTATATAATATAAATAATTTTGTGACAAAATCAAAATATTAAATATACCCAAACTAAGGTATGAAAACTAAAATAAGTATGTCATTATTTTAACTAGCCTGATATTAAATTTAGTAAGAAGAGAATTTAAGAAGAAACCAAAACATTACATTGTTCCTTTTCCTCGTCGCAAATTCGATAGGCTATTGTTTTTCCAAATTAAGGTTATAATTTGGCATTATTTGCAGCTTAATTCGTTTTTTTATGATATGTATTAAGTTGTAGACAATGTGATTATTGGAAAAAAGCCATTTTGAAAAAACTTTCATATTGTTTTCTTTCGAGCTGCTACGAATTATATTCGATATGAATATTTTTATATGAAACATTGTTTCAGGTTATAGTTTTTTGTTACGATGTAATTAATTTTAGATATTCATTGTAATGGCGTGTTTAGACAATTTATAAAACAACCTAAAATACATGTAATGTCTTTCGATGGCTTGTTATTTTTAATGAAATATCTTGTATATTTTTCTAAAAAATGTTCAATTGGGGTTTTTATAACAGTAAAAAAAAGCCTTACGCAGATTGTATCTAGTTATAATGTCTGTGAAAGTTTTATTGTACAATTACTACGTGATATATTTCATTTCTTGCGAGTCCGTTCGACTGAAAATCACAGGCTTCTTTTGATGTGGGAAAAAAACCTTTCCCTCGAAAATAAAAATAACAACATTCTACGCACGTGAGTAAGCACTTGATATATACATATGCTAACTTTGAGAAACAAAGCATAATAAAAATATCGATCGGGAAATAAATTTTGTAGCTGTTCATTCTTGAGAATTTATTTTTTGAAACAGATAACAAGCGGAACACGAGATTAGTTAGATGAGATATGATGATTTTGATGCATTTGTTTGAATATATCTAGTATTAATTGTCGAATACACAATACAAAATGCTAGAATAAAACTCTTTATAATCTGTAATGAATGTCATAAGTTTTTATCAATAGATCGTTCCTTTAAAGGTAAAACTCGTTAAGTGCATTTTTGGCCAAAATGACTTTTTTTGATAGATCCATTAATTTTTACAAGGTCTATCGTTTGCAAAAATCTGTTTGACGATAGCTATCATTTTTTATACCATGTTTGGTCCTAAAGTAGAGCATATGGGTCCAAGGGTGTGAAGAAATCCACTCCGAAAATGCAGTATATGGTTCTCCGCAACGTGACGACGTCTTTACAAATTATTTTTTCACGAGAATTGCTTGTCAAACAATTGCTCAACCCAATGGGCATCCAGTCCTGAAGTTTCAGATTTTAAAAAATTCGACCAGATGGGGAATTGAACCCGCATTCCCCGGATTGCTAGGCGCGTACGCTACCAACTACGCTAACTGGGGCTATCATATTAACGGAGAAAAAAACGGAAGAGTGTAACTTAACACACGGATTTTATACTGCAAAGAATGTCTTAAAACCTCAACATCTCTAAACTATAAAAATGCAGTTAAAAAGATTTACCTTTAAAGGGACGATATTAGAAAAAAAAAGTACGAAAATATAATACTTCTTGATATTGAGGTAGTTCTCATTTTTAGAATTATGAGAAATCTTGAAATTTACATTGGGGACTATGGCTTTATTTTTATTTATTTGAAATGTTAGGTGCGCGTTTAATTTTGAACTACTTTTTAATACCGATTTAAAAATCTCGATTTTAATTAAATTTAAAAATTAGAATACCAAAAAAACTAATGAAGCTTTTTTTCATTAATTCACAACAAAACAAAAACAAGCTTTTAAAATCGAATCGCTTCAACAATTTTACATTGAGCATGCCCATCCAAATTCTATAATTTGAAATGTCAAAGATTCTCCCAACCTAGTAGGCAGACACATAAATACACATATATACATAAATAATATTGTAAATTTTGTCCTTTCGGTTCTCCCGGTTCATGCAAACGAACCACAAATTAGCGAAGGATTTTGGGTTCATTTAAGCGTGTATCAAGAGCCTTGTGCGGTGATTTATTTTCACCGAAATTTCCACTTGGCAATGCCGTTAAAATGTTTTTATGGTTTAAATTTATCGCCATAAATGCAAAATTAAATATTCTTTACAGAATTTTTTAAAACACTAGCATATTAATAACACAAATGGTATGATTTATGTCTCCTACCGAAAAAAATATGAAATAACCACGAGCACCTGCACAATATATATAGAACTCTGTATATTTTATAGTATATACTCGTATTTAAACGCAGTTTTTATTAAAATAGTCTACTGATGAATATTATAACAATATACGAGTCTAAAAAAATTTAATAGGAGCAAAATTGTGATTTATTTTTGCATCTATTTACTTGATTATAATATGAATTTAAAAAGATATCAAAATAAAAAATAGACTAATGTTTATATTTATATAAGTTATTTTTCAAGTGGATTTTAAGCCACGACTAATATAAATAAGAAACAGTTTTAACTGGTTAAAAAATAAATATATATACTTACCACGTCCGCTCCCAGAGTGGAGCATATGGATGTACACAGTGTAAAGATATCAAATTTGAAAGTAGATTATATGAATCTCTGTAGTATAAAAATGTCTTAATAGATTATTTTTTTACGAGAAGTTTTTGTCAGACAATTTTTCAGTCCTGCATTTTTGGATTTATTTTAAATTCAGCAGATGTGGGAATCAAACCCGTATTTTCCGGATGAGAATCCCGCATGCTGATCTCTCAGCCATCATGAAGATTTGAATAATATACTGTTGTTCATTTTCAAATGTTTTTATCCATGTATATTGAAATAATTCTGTAGGACTAACCGCAAAGACACTGTCAGAGTAATAACTCATTTGAGACTTTTCGTAAAACGAAAGCTACCGATGAAATAGAAAATAAATTTTCGTTTATAGAACAAGCTTTCATCGAACACTAATATTTGATAGTTCAAGGCAATTTGAAAAAAGCTACCAAAAATTAGAACATAAATAAAAATTTCCCTCAGTATTTATTCCCTCTGGAGACTGGTAATTGAAAATTATGTCTTTTTTATAATAGTTTAGTGAAAGCTAAACTAACCATTGAAATATAAAATATTACTTATTTTTCGATATGGGTATCTAAATCAAATCCCATAAGTGAATATCATATTATATATAGAGGGGCAATTTGTAATGTAGATTGATTTACTATATCATATTTCAAATCGCGTAAAAATATTCGATATATTTTATAAAACAATTTCTATTTTTTATTCCTAATTCGGTATGTCGTTAAAATGATATTAATAATAACTACTATGCAAGAGATTAATATGCGCGTCTTGCATTCGACAAAACGCAGGTTCGATTTCAAGATAGATCGAATTTTAAAAATCTTTAAATGAAGAACAACTTATTGAAAAAACTATATGTCAAAACATGTAAGTCTTTACGTTGTGGAGAGTCATATGTTCTACTTTTGGAACGGACATGGTTAAAAATAACAATACTTATATAATTTTAACTATTTCAAATCATTTATTGAAAATTTTATCCCGATAAATCACACTATCAGATTTATTTTAGCAAATATTTATAATCAACTTCATCTCCTTCTTCTTGGAATTATAATTCTAAATTCTTCGTGTACCATCAATTTCTCGGCTCTTCATTATTAAAACGTAATAATTTAAAAAAATACCACATCTCCCCAGTATCGTAGTTAAAAGCGTGCGCCCCTAGCAATCCGGAGAATGCCGGTTCGTTTCCGCATCTTTCGGATTTTGACAATCTGAAAATACAGGACTGGATGCCCATTGGGTTGAGCCATTGTCTGATAAACGATTCTCGTAAAAAATAACTTGTCAAGACGTCTTCACATTGAGAAGATCCATATACTCTGGAGTGAGTTAGATCCATATGCTTCACTTTAGGAGCGAACATAGAATATAAAAAATAAATAATAATAACAATAACAATGAAATTTCATTCGCAATTTATGTATTATAGTGCGTACACTAAAATCAATATTAGATTATATTATATTATAGTAATACTATGTTAGATTATCAATTACTCAAATATGTTCTACGCTTGAAAAGGTTTTTTGATCGCCCTAACATTTTAAGTTGAAACGCTTACTAGGTTTTCATGGGCAGCCGATCTATCAAAGTCTGTTCAAATGAGTCACCTTCAAGTTTAAACTATTGATATCATCAAACCTATTCGATACTGCCTTATAATGAACCAACGAGTCCTATTTTACCTTCTAACCTTCTACAATAGATGTCGTTCTCCTATCATGCGTGAGTCGTTTATTTTATGTGCGGTTTACTTCACGAACTGATAAATTGTGGATCAATTTAATAGATTGCTCGGTGTGTAAAGCTTTTGTACAAAGAATAAAGCTCAGTTTTGTAACTTTTTCTGTATCTCAGATATATCATTTTCATGTTTAAGTATTCCACGTAGCAAGATGATTTCAGCATATTTGTTATCGCACACTGAATTTACAACCGGTGTGTATTAATGGTTTTCTATAGATATTTATCTTTAAATATTCAACTAAAGTAATACCATACTATGATTTTTTTATATATATATTGCAGCTGTTTGAAAAATTACAGGGGAGGCACACAAGACATACACTACGCCACTTGCTAGGTACGAAAGTAGAAATTATGAACAATTTTGTTTTGATATATGTACGAAAGTAGAAGTTTTGAGATAGGGTGCGACGTAAAAAAAACAGGGAAGACATATTTTTTTTAACTCAAAACGAAGCCACAACCCAAAAAGGTTGAGAACAGCCGCTCCACGCTATTGAGAAGCTGAATAAGATACTTCAAAAAAGTCAATACGCAGAATTAGATGTATATTGATTTAAGTAATTAGCTGACAACCAACTTTCGTGAAACAACCTTTATCTAATCAAGATTATTATTGGTATTATGTTTATAGGATAACTATGAATTGTTATAATATGTATCAAATAAAAATATGAAAAACCACTATTGTTTAAGCTAAAGGCTATGTAATATATTAGTATATGTTTGCAAAAATATTGATAATTTTACGTTTAATTATCTATGTATAACTAAATATGACATCAAAATAGTTTAGATTGGAAAGTTTCTTATTTAACTTGAAAACACCCGGCAGCAAAAGATTTTTTTTAATTTTCTCTAATTTAATTCAAGCTATCACCATATCACATACATGCTTTTGTTAATAAATTATCATTATATACCTTCATACCCAACACGGAATCCAAATTACGATATGAATTTCTCACGAAATAACAATTTATGTCTATATTAAATGTCATATGTGAATTACACACGTGTATTATGTCGTACAAAACCAAATCCGGCTACACATATTTTATTTAATTTCTTTTTATTTTACTATGTCAGCTCCGGAAATGGAACGAATGGATCTTTACAATATGAAGACATACTATTACATTTTGAGGTTTTCACGAGAAGTGCCTGTCGTCCAATTTCTCAACATATTGAGCATGGTGCTTTCATCTTTTATTTTTGAAATATCTTTATTATCTTATCTTTATTTTCTCTATGTAGAGCATATGGCCATCGCGTGATGTCTCAAAGATTCTTCATCACGCGCCAGCTACCTCGCATCTTCCCAAGTCATATCGGTACCCTTTAGTTCCATTTATATATAATACTTAACGGATCATCAAAATTCTACTGGTCGGAAAAGACAGGCAAGAACCAGGCTCTTCAAAGGCATCCGTGCCCTAGCCAGTTGCAGCACCACTGTATGACTTTTAGTGGACAGAGGGTTATCCCGTTCGCACCCTTATCTCTGACTCTCTTACGAAATCTGTTTACTTCACCTCCAGTATCTGATTCAAGTATCTGTTCTCAAAGCTCAATGTATGGTTATGTTTTTATTGGGTGCTAAGATTTGCTACCATACAGCAGCACCGGTAGAATGTATACACCAAACAACTTGGCGTGGATCCAGTATCGCCATGCTACCCACACAGCCCACATTAAATTGAACGTTGCTTTAGCAATCGAAAGGATATGGATTTGAAATGTATTTTACTTTTGAAATAAATCCAAACAGTTAAAATCAATATTTTCTATGTTTTTTGTGAGACGAATTTGTGAAAAAATGTTTCTTAGCATTTCTTACATAAAAATGTCATTTACAAACAAATACAACGCGTTTGTACTTGATTCTATACGTCATATTGTTTCACAAGACACAGCAGCGAGTTAAATAATATAGAGTAAACTCGAGCTTACAATTGAGTAAAATTGGATCCTTTAATTTGCGAACATAATTCGTATCAAATTAAATCAACAACCATTTAAGTCCTTCGAACAAGAACGCAGGCTTTAATGATTGTATTAATTTATAGGTAAATTACCAATTTGAACAATGGAGAACAAATAATATATACTACAACAATACCGTTTTGAATATCATCATGGTTTATAAGAAATGAATGAAGTATATATTGAATAGATTTTATCCTTTTTGTACCTTCTTATATATTATTCGGATCAATAATCTATTATAAGAGACCCTTAATCTTCAAAAGGATGTTACAAGAGGGTTAGAACTGAAAAGGTTTTCTTTTTCAGATTTACAAATATAAAATATTGCATGAAGTGCATAAAATCCATAATTTTATTACTTTTATTTTTCGATCGATATATTTTAATCGTCCTTCCAATGGCCACGAGGCTAACGAACTCGAGGTAGTGGGTTTGATTTGCAAAGCTGCTGGATTAAAAAAAAAATCTAAAAATGCGGGACTGGATACCAAGTAGGTTGAGAAATTATCTGACGAAATCTGGAGCGAAAAGTCACTAACTAACATTTTCACAATTTGAGATAATGTGTATTTTAAGATTATAATTTTAAATAAATAAATGCAATAAAATCTATGAGATAATAAAGGCTTTTCTTAAATATTTATGGTTGGATACAATAGTTTTTAAGTCTTACAGTAAGATAATAGCACAATCAATTCTGTAAATAGTTTAGGTATAAAAAAAATATACCCACAGTATATGAAGCACGGTCGTATATATACGGTCATACTCCTCAAAACGTTAAGAAAGGATATGTAACGTTATATAAACCGACTTGACAAAAAGCTTAAGACAATGAAAAAATAATCATTTTCCCAATCGAATTCTATTAAACTATCTAAATATAATATTAATTCTAGATAAACAGATTACTCGCCAAGTTACTTAGCAATATTTGATGATATATCGTAAGAGAACAAATGAAATTTATTTTACAAGGACAAGGCATATACATATTTAATCCAATTTCTTAGAACCGAGATATTCAACCGTAAAGTTATCGGCCATTCAATATATAATTCCAATCTCATTTATTCAAACGACAAAACTCAATTTAAATATTACCTTTTTCAGTTTACCCAAAAATAAACCTAACTATTCGTTTTACTTCACTAACATATAAAAGGCAATGATAAAAGGTTCGATTGATTAAATTATTAATACCGAAGTACTATAAAACAATCTGAGTAGCACACTGAAAATAATATTTATTATCGTAAAATTTTCTAGGACGGTCATAAAACTATTCAGTCTACAGTGGCGTAGCTACCGAGAAGCAGTTAGAGCGAACTGCTCCAGGCGTAAGAATTATGAAAGCGCAAGTTTTGGTAGGAATTAAATTTATTTAGGAAGCGTGAGATAAATGAATTACGAAAAATCATAATATTTCGAAGGGAGTATAAAATTTTAGTAAAACGAAAAACAGCAGAGGGTGCAACATTTTTACTTGCCCCAGGGCACTGAATATGTAGCTACGCCACTGTCAGTCTTAATTTGATTTATTTAAATATTGACTAATGAAATATTTCACGTTACTTTGAAGTTTGGATTAAAATCAGTAACCGCTGTGATTGCACCATATGCACATTGAATTGAATTGAATAGTCTTAATAATGGTGTCATACCTGAAATAACTATCAACAAAACTAAGTTTTCATTAATATTATTTACTATTTCTAGATCCATATATTCCATTTATGGGGTGGTCATATATATACAGTTAAGATCCACAATGGTCTACTTTCAGATAGAACATGATAAAAAACGAAATCAATATCTGTACATATTTAAATAAAAATATCGAAGAAGCTTTCTGCGTATTAATAATGGGTGGTAAATTTAATATTTCATCAAGTCTTATCATTTTTGTAGCAGAAAATGTGAAATAACTATTTAATCTTTGACAAATTACTTCTAAAGTTAGTACCGATAATATTTTAAATACTCATTGTTTTTTGAAATATACTTAAATCAAACTTGACTTACAATTTTATTTCACTATAATTTAGCGTCGATCAAAAGAGATTTCAAGAGAATTTACCTTTGACGATAAATCTAAAATTGTATTGACAATGGCTTCATTGTAAATGTATTTCTTACCAAACGAACGACCGTAAATTTTAATAATAATTTATACTGTTATAGAGGGATCTGGCTTAAATTTACTGACTCTAGAATCTGCTTGATTTATTTTTTTGGCAATTCGTTACTCATTGACATATTTCTCTCGCACAAATACAAAATCTGTCATCAAATTTGGCGGATTACTCAGCGTAGGCGTAAGCATTTTTAATACAGATGGTTTTTATATTTTGTGACGCTCAATCTAAAAAATGCCATATGCGCATTTTTTAACACACTAATTAATAAACTATATTTTAATATACTAATACATCATCGATATTTTTTTAAATAGTTTTATATTTCACCAATTCTTTTTTATACTGCGTTCGCTCCGAAAGCGAGGTATGGATCTGCACATTATCAAGACTTAATTTGAAATTATATTGAAATTTTTTTTTTATAAAAATCAACGATCACAGTCAATTATTTCACCCATTGGGCACCTGAAGATAAAAGCCACTGATGTAGCAATCTGTAATATCAAGCTCCAAAACGCGCACGTCCACCTTTCAGCCACCCAAAAGACATTATGATTACCTAGTGTGCCGTTCACTTGCCCCGTCCTTACCCCATGTCTTAATCAGACTCTGATACTCTAATATTGATAAGCGATCTACTTTATTCGACGGGAATGTCCCGGGAGTAAATATAAATTACC
>JAGVSQ010010044.1:0-13183 GCA_022683975.1 Rhyacophila evoluta
CGGTTGTTTTGGGCCTTTTTTGGGTGCCATGTTTCACAACCGTAGAGCAGCACTGTCAGAATGCATGCATTGCATTGAATTAACTATCACCAGCTATAAATTATTAAACTATTGGTCTATTATGGGATATGATAAAGACTACTAATTATGTCGCATAACAAACCATTTTTGTGGCTATTTTTTCATTAACAATTCAAAATTATTGCGATGTGTCTGATACTAAAAAACATTTTTTTTCTTATAAAGCGTCATTTTCAATATAGTAAACGACATACAGCGTTGCGTAGTTGGTAGCGTGCGCGCCTAGCAATTCGGGGAATGCGAGTTCGATTCCTCATCTGTCGGATTTTAATAATCCGAAAATGCAGGGCTGTTGCTCATTGGGTTGATAACCTGTCAAGACGGCTTCACATTGCGGAGATCTATATACTCCACTATTGGAGTGGATATCTTCAAACTGTGTAGATCCATATGTTCTACGTTGGGAACAAACATCGTATAAAAAAAATTATATAAAAAGTCGATGATATCCATTTCGAAAAATATTTAATTTACTTTTCTATACCACGTTATTAAAATTAAGTCTCTATTATGGAAATCCAATCAATCTAAGTATTTAAATTAGCTATTGCACATAAAAATAAATAACAATAATTGTTTCAACAGACTATGATTCATGTACATTGATTCAAACCTATAAACTGCTTAAAATGTATTAAAACATTTCTCGAGATAAACTAAAACATTCATTTGGATGGTGAGGTTCACTTTTCTTCAGAACATATATTATATGTCAGAATATATACCGCCTGCGAAATCATAGCTAGTGGCAAAATTTTTCATTTTTGAGAAAATAAAATTTATGATATTTTTGATTGCTGCTTGATATGTTTTAAGCGGCAATGAAACTAATATGTCTTAATCGGTTCTGAGCAAAACGACAACAAATGCGTACTACATACCGTATTTTTCCTTATGAAACCTGTTCCATATTAATTTTGCTTTGAAAAATTTAACAATTTTGCAAAAGTAAAGAAGAAAACATTCTAATATGTATATTAAAATAAAAGACTTTCTTATTATACTCTTATGAATACATATTCAAAATTTCAACTGCCTAATACTTATTTTAATATACATTTTTTGGCATTCGCTACGTTTTTGATAATATACTCCTAAAATACTCCTTCCATTATATTTTCTTAAGAAATATATTTATTATAAACATAGCAATGATTTGATAACATTATCATTCACAAACTTTTTTAAATCATCAACAAAAAAATATGTAATATAAACGTGCGTCGGTACATATTTTTTGCAGATAAAGCTTTAAAAATTCTCCTTTTTTACAAACAAATAATTATTTTTAACATACGCATTATCACAAAGAAAAGTTCTGACGTCAGTCCAATTTTAATAAAGCGTTGAAGGCTTTGTAATGACTTACGAGAAATATTTATAAAAATTTGCATTTTTAAATAATGACCATGGGCTCTTTATTTTTTTATTTTTTCTTTGCAAAGTTTATTCTCTACTGAAATATATTTGTTCGATTTAATTATTGCCTTGATAATCAGCAGTATTTAGGTGCAGGTTTTTTTCCTTATCAAATTTTATCGTTCTTCCTTTTCTCGTATTTTTTTTAAGTTTTTGTAGTAACTATTTAACTAATTATTTAATGAAATATCATAAATATTATATAAGTTGCTTTTTACTTTCATTTTGATACGATATTTGTTTTGTTATTTAAAAGATAAACAGATAAAAAGGCTTTTCTTTATAAACCAATACCACTCATTTTTTTCTTAATCAAATATCACAAGCTGCTCAAATTACTACAATGATAAATGCTATGATAGCTTTTCACAAATAGTCAAGTATGAAAGACAAATATAGAACAATGACTGTCAGTTGTAAAGGTGACACAACAGACTGTGTGTTCTAATTGCTATTCACCTGAGATATAAATAAATATGACCATAGCTTAACAGACATATGAAGTGATCACATCGACATTGGAAAGGACGTATTTTTTTTTCAAATATCTCAATGTATACAGCTCAATACGCGCTATCAATTATATCCTTTTTATGCCGAATAAGTGTCTAAAATCAGTCTTTCAGAAAAAATCACTTCCAATAATTTTTTATTGTTTTTTTCTTAAAAAAAATACTGAACTAATACCAGATCGGGTAAATAAACCCTCGTGCATTTTTAAAAGTGATTTTTTATAGTAACCTAAAATCATTGAATACTTTCTACAGTCAATATTTTTATATCTGTCTCAATATTATGCAATTGAATAGTAAATGTGCACTAACACCCTTACTACTCAAAGCAAAAATATTTAAAATATATTAAGAAAAACTAAATTTTTAATTCTGTGACCGGCTATTAAGCGTGTGAGCTTTCGTGTCATTGTTTCAAGCTTAAATTTTACAGCTGCATAATGATTTTTAGAGATTTAGGAAGCAGTACTTGAATGGATTGGGCGTTTGGCTGACAACAATTTTTTTTAAAATAAACAGTATTTTATACACTATCATTAAGATTTTTTAATGCTGTCTTTAGAATAGATATCGTTTAAAAATAATCCAAAGCAATCAAGATTTCATTCAAATCAAGGCTCAAACAATGATGATTTAAAGAAACGCGTAACAAATCAATACAGATAACTATTATGCCATGTCTAGATATTTGCAGATGTAATAGTTGCATCTTACATATGGTTAACATACAATGAGATGGTAGAAAAAAAATGCAGGCGACAAAAAAATAAAAACCTTTGCTTACAGTCTATTTTGAAATTTGATAGTCACTATCTTGTGTTAAAAAATATTACAAAGTAACAAAAACTAGTTATGAATACTACATTTATAACGCCAGACTAATATATTAATGGTATTTTTGTATTGATCGAACTGTAAATGGATATGTAATACGTCCATTAAGGTGTGTTCATCCATTAAAAAGACGAGCGCACTCGTACATCGCCCGATGGATGAAAAAGTCCAACGGTTTCTGCATTGTCATAAAAGCATTTTCAACAATAGAGTTCATACAATGCATACCTTCTGGAAAAATCACCCATTGTGATATGGTCATATAGATATTACTGTAGACATATTTGGACAAAAATCAAGCACAATATCGGACTTTATCATAAAAAAATATTTAAAAAAAACCTTAATGTTAAATATAAACATTCAGAAAACATAAAAAATTAAATTATATTTTTTACTCAATAATAATTAAACATTATACTGTAGTCCTTAGTTTTATATAATAATATTCTTAAGCCCATCATTATTGAACAAGAATTCTCTGAGGCCAAGCCGTACCATTGTTTAGGTGGTGCACCGCAAAAGAGCGCCTGAATTTGATGGGCGCCTTTTTATAGGAAAAACGTAATAAATTTGTTAGTGTCTTTAACATGCGACGTATTTTTCTCTTACACAACCAGATGGTCAAAAATGTTAAAATTATGTAATTTATAAAATCAGTTAAATCTCAAAACAAATGGCTCAAAAAAAAATTTCCACGAGTGCGTCTTCTACCCACGGCGGGCCACTGGTTATAACGTATATAAAAATATAAGCCACCCAGTGATACGTTTGCGAAAAGCTTCTTTTGTTACTACACCGAGGCAGAATCTTTGTCCCGTGTTAAGTAAGATTGCTGATATTTGAATAAAAAATGTTGAAACGGAAATAAAATCACATTTCTTGGCAGTGTAATTTTTTCAACATGCAAATATTGGGCCCATTAAATGTATTCTAGATTGAAGCTCTAATTGTCTCTTCCAATTATGAAAGCCTCCAAATATTACTGAATGTGTGAAAGCTTTCATTTTTCAAAATGTATATTAACGATTATCCATTTAAATTACACCGCTTAAATGAAATTTATCACTTGATTAACCCAAACCAAACTTTAAATATAGAGATAGTATTAAGCTTAAACAATTAAAATAATAGATGTTATATATCACAGCCCACCCAAAAACCTTCTATTGACTTGCGGTCTTCTTCGTGTTTTTCAGCTGCAAATATAATATGTCATGTCTATCTACACAAAGTCTAGCCACGTAATATTATCAAATGATATATAATAAATAAAACGGCGAAAAAAACACAGTTATAACATACTCGTAGCTTTGAAAAAATGAATCTACAGAAATATTTATGGAATGTATTTATTTATTGAAATAAACTGTCTTTACAAAATGTATTGCAATGGTTTCTAATCCAATACCTAGCAATGCAAAAGCCTGATACGTAAGCTTCACGTAAATTCTACTGAAAATTTACACCGTAATTTGTATTATAAAATGCCGAAAATATAAAATTGAATGCTTGTTAAATATACCTCCATAAATATATTTTCAAACTTTTATATTAGAGAAACTAGCTGTACTGTACTCACTTTCTTTCAGAATTCTTTTCAGAATTGTTATTGTTTTTGTAACCTCATTAATTGTAATATTTAAATAAATGTGCTTTTAATTTATATGATTGTTTCATAATTTCAAATATAAATAATTAATTTAAATGAAAAAAATATTTTTAAGTAATTAAATAGTCCATCTAAAACGGTGGCATCTTTAAAAACTAAGTTATTTATGAATACGTGTCAATCCACACTCAGCTTTTAAATAAATTACTGAATATAACATAGAATGTCTTTATGATATTTATTTTTGTCTGATATTTCTGATAAATATGACTATTAAATAATTCAATTGATTCAATTTTGCAGCCTGAAATGAAGCTTAATTTGAAGCTTCGTCGGTGTCACCAAAACGAAAAGAGTATTTTAAAATATGTAATTTACAAAATAAATCATTTGCTTCAATTTAGCTTTATATCCTCCTTATTAAACGTTTGGATGAAAACTGTCGATTAAAATTTTTATTTGTGCTTATTGAATCTTCATTCAAATACAAATATATTCACATAACATAATTAAAACTTGGACACCTTTTTGGGTGAATTTCATATCAATATATTGTATTATCTGTTACTGTATCATTTATTTTATTGTCTGTATTACGTATTATAACAGATAACCTGGGTTCGAGTCACACAGTCACATAACAAATTCTCGTTTAGATAATTAATAAGATATATTTTTAAAAGATTAAATTACTAACAGCCTTCTTGCATAAAATCATAAAAAATAAAAAAATTTGAAAGATATTGATGTCACTATGTTTGTTACCTAAGAACGAAGCGGAAATCATTAAAAAAACATAAAAGTATTTTCGATAAACACAAAAAAAATAAAAAAGTCATCGATATCAAAACGTATATTTTATGCTATAAAGACATATTTAATGCGCTATTTTATATCAAATGTGATATATCTTTAAACCATCGTATTTTATGAAATAATGTTGGTCTTTACTGTGTTGATATGCAAAATCGAATATTTTTAAATTTTGTACTATTAATAATTTGTATTTTTTTCATATGTCTACTTCCTCCTTTTTATTTCGCGTAACACAAATTATTCTTACAGATTTCTGAAAATATGGTAAACTTTTGTTTTCTGTATCAAAAGTCTAATTTAAGATATATATATGTTCAGCCTTAAATACTTACAATAGTTAGATAATAATGTAGTTACTTCAGTATACTTCAGTACATACAGTAAGTTCTATTTGCTGTTGCTGATGGCAGGAAATAGCAACAAACTAATTTATAATTAAAAAACTTAATATGCATGCTTGAGATGCTCATAGCATGCATGACAAAGGAAAAACTTAATTTAATTAAACATTAAAATTTAATTAAACAAACATAACTTTTAACAAAAAAAATATTGGTTATATAATTTGAATCATATGGTTTATTTATTTTAAAAGAAAGAAAATTTTGTTCTATGGAGTAATTTTCTTGGATGAAAAACGAAAGGAAACATAAGTCTACTCATCACATTTTCTTTACTGTTTTTATTAAATAATTTTCTAATAATTCCATAATAACAATTGAGACCTAATAGAGTGTCAAACGAATCATACCATGAGTCCAAAAATATAAATTAAAGCTCGTAATATGTATGCAATACAAAATTTTGACAACACCGGTTACTCTAGATTTTATATCATTAGTTGACATGATGTTAAAATCGTGTGATCGACAATTTGTCTGATTGATTTTACTGTTAACTTATTACAGACAGTTTTTTTTACAAATATTTCAGAATTATAAATCTTATGCAATGTTATTTTAAATGAATTTTTCTTCGTGGTAAATTATTTTCTAAATATAAAATTTACTTAAAAATATTTTTTTTCATTCAGTAATTTCTTGGTCTACGTGGTTAAGCTTTTTACAATAATACTAGACACGCTACGTGTCTACAAACGAATATTGCGATTTATCGTATTATGTAGGGAAAGCAACAGTTTGACCCATAAAAATAAAAGGAAACAGAGCTTTTACAATAGAAAATTACTCTTAGGCTATGTTGGTTAGCGCTGAACTATTTCGAGCTTTTCACGTGCTTACTGTTTTACAAAATGAAAAAGCGTGGCTTTTAAAAGCCAGATATTTTATGAAGTATTTTGTTTTACTGTGTAATTGTAAATAAATATTATTTATTTGAAAACATTCTCATATCCCCTCACTTGGTGTGGCATACAGCGCTTTCTAGAACAACTGTCGCCAGTTAGTACTTTCACATCCTGTCTAATCATGCTTGCATTTCGTACATTGAAATTTTCATAGAAACACAAGTTTATGTCGAAAAATATGGTATTGTAAACAAAACAATAGCAATGATAAAATTAATATATTTTTTTTTTCTGTCAGTGATATTTTTTCTCTATTTTTATTAGGTTTTTTTGTGGTCATTTTATGCTTTCAAAGCTGACCTAAGGCTATTGATAATTCTTGATCTTATTTACAACTTACGTCTTTTCACAATTGCAAATAACAGGATATTTTTAAAATGGAGTTAAAAATTTCGATAGAATGTTTCTTAAATGCCGTTATATTAGTAAAATCGCAGGTCACAGGTTTGCTTGAAGAATTAATATTGTATTAATTAAGGGGATGTTTTTCCAAAGTGAATTTATTATACGGTGCCAAAATTGAAAAGAAAACATCTTAAACAAGTTTTCTTCGTATAGAATAATCAAAAGACATGTTTTTCCATGTTTATTTTTGGTTTCAATATTTTGTTCTTCTATGCAAAAAAATAGTTGTATTCAAAATGTTCTCCTTCAAGTTTTGGTATAGTGACAAAAGTTCACTTCACAAATATACCCTTCAATTCAAAACTTCTTTTAGGTTTTAAAATAATTCATTATTGTCTATCTAATTACTTAAGTCTGAGAATAAATTTTAGTAGTTAGTTGAGCTAGGTGATCGATAAAAATTTTCACAGTAGCCAAAATCCTAATAGAATTCTTTAATATGTATTATATCTACCGTCTTAATAGTTAATACTAAATTTAATCACCCAGCTCGTTAAATCAGATTAACGATCTACCAAAGTCATTCGAAAGTAATCTCATCAGATTTATGAGCAACGGTTTTAAAAGTGGTTTAACAGTTGGGATAAATTTAAGTTTTAGTTTTTCTCAATAAAATTTAAGACGTTTTTTACAGTTCCCTCATTCACTTTGGGCAAATAGCTTTTACCGTAGGAAAGGTTTTCTATTTTTAGATTTACGGTGACAGATAGGCAAAATTGTTTTTTGGTTGAATTACGATTTAAGGCTTGAGTGGAAAACTTCATCTCTTTTTGTCTCTCTTGTATCACTGTCACATCCTTTGAAACATTCACGGAAACAAGCTCGAATGCTTACTATTTGCGTTGAATAAAAAGTACAATATATGGTTACTTACTTACTGCACACGTCGTTGAACTGACATTTATTTTATAAATAGAATTTGTGGCATTTAAAGATATATAAGTTTGCAAACGTAAAACAAATCAACTGTATTCGACATTTATCGTATGCACAGTGGCCAATTAGTAAAAGTATGCATTTAAGATTGAAATGTCAAAGCTTGCAGATGAATTTTACAGATGCATCAGCTTTTCAAAAATGAGAAATTCACTGCTTAGTGCCTGATGGGTTAAGCAATCAATGGACAGCAAGCCATCGTGAAAACTAACAAAGTAATATGAATATTAATTGTAGAAATTCATGTGTATACTGTGATGTATGTTCGAGTTGATAAGCACGCGCATTTAAAACTAAAGGTTACTTACGTCTCGAAGGTGCATAAATTTTTAATAAAAAAACCTAGTTTTACATACTTAGTGAATTAGCTCAATTCTTGAAAAAAACGTTTAATTAATATAAAACTCACATTATGGACATATGTTGTAATATTGTAATCCACTTTTAGAACTAACGTGTATCATCCCTGTCGTTAAGTGACAAAAAGATGTGAATAAAAAACGAGTAAGAAAAGGCAAATGTAAATTTGACTCTTAAGTATAGAAACATCAAGCTTGAATATGTACTACAAATATCTATCCAGTAGTAAAAAAAAAAAACAAAAAAAAAAATTAAATTAAGGCTAGAGTTACTAGCTATGTTTGCTGTTAATGTGAAGTATATATGGATTTCCGCAACGTCAAGATATTTTTTGACAGATTTCATTAGAATTGGTAATTAAACAATTGCTCAACCCAATGGCCTACATTTTCGGATATTTAAAAATCCAGCAGCTGTGGGAATGAAACCCGTATTCCTCGAAAATTTAGCGATAAACAAATTTAAAATCTTACGCAAGTAGCAAGTATATTTTGGATTCTCTATCTGAAAAGAGTGCAATTTAAATAAATTCAAAGTACATTCTTCCATTAGGTTTATAATAGTTTAATTGATAAACGATATTTAAAAACTGACAATATATTCAATTTGGTATTTGAAATACAAACAGTATTTAGTAATTAAAATATTATGTTCAAGAAAATTAGATAAAACCACTGATTTATAGCAGTGCTCTGCAACCACTGTGCCGGGAGACGATCCTGGGTTTGGTGTGGCAATTTTTTCCAATATCAGAAAAAAAGCATGCAAAACGTTAAAATGAAATACAAGAGAAAAAATGATTTCTTTACTCTCGCACATTCGACTTTCGTACGCATTCTCAAGAAGCAATCATGTGCGAAAGTCGAGGACCGCCTGCATGCCTAGATAGTATCGGAAAATTTAAGCAAAATAAATTTAGACGCAAACCACAAACGATGACGACATCTATTAATAAAAGAGTAAGCTTGGAATTTATGTCAAAAAATTGTACGTTTTATTATCATCATATTATGCTATCATAAAACGCGTTGAAATAATTGTTTACATTATAATCACCCTCAAAACTGATAGCCAATAAATAGATTGCTTATCTATTTTCATGTACGTATTTATCGTGCGAATACACTACGATGTTTTATTATCTATAATACGTCGTAAAACCCCACTTGCCTGAAGTACACTCTCTTTAATGCGACATCTATGGTATTTTATTAGCACCGGTCTTATCTCGGATAATAAAAAATGTTCTCTCAGATACATAGCGTCAGTCACTGTCACGTTTGTGTTTTGACACTTGGTCGACTAGATTGATCAAGAAATCACACTTGATTAATGACACATTACATAAAAATATTAATACATAGCTAATTCGTGAAACAAAAGTGCTCAGTTTAAAAGAGTGACATATATTATAAAAATAGTACTACTTTAAAATTTACGTGATAAGACGTGGAAATCGCGAAAATATTGAAGAAAATGGAGATCAATGAAGATCGATTTACGAGTCCATTAGTTTTTGTCGAAAATACGGTAAGATAGATTTAAATTAAAAAAACATTTATTCTATATCATTCATGGTAATTTTGTACACGTATTTTACTTTATTATATTGTGTTAATCATACATAAATATGAAGAGTTTTGTGTAATTATTTTTCTTACTTAACCTCCAATCGTTATCAATTATTGCTTTGTCCAGTAATTTTGATATGTTTTAATAATATAAGTTTCAGTTTTATATGATCATTAATTCAAAGTTACGCATAATTTGACGCATTTGTATGTGTAAGCATCGCAAAATAATTTGTAGAAACAGGTTTTTCTGACATCATTATAGTGATAAATTTTTTTAATATCTTTTTTACTGCGGTCGTTTACCGTTCTCAATCCAAACATTGTGAAACCATGGAATCCTACTACTTGAATATTACTTATAAAAACATCAAGCTATATTGTGTATGTCATTAAAAATTATGAGCTCAATTCTCAAGTCTCATAACACTTTTGAAATATATTTGTTAATTGTAATATTTACGACTTACAAACTATACGAATCTACTATTCTTTCTATCTACTCTCCAATTCCATATACGAATCTTTATTCAAAACATTCGTAGACCAACAGCAAAGTACACTAAATAAATTAATTCATATTTTTTTCACAAGAACAATTCATAAATAAAAAAAATGATTTACCAATATTTTAAAAAACCAATAGTGGACTTATAATATATAGGCACTATACGACTGAATTTCAATTGTCTGACGACCGATTCTCGTAAAAATCAATTTATCAATACGCTTTTCACATTACGGAAATTGATATACTCCACCTTTGGAGCGGACATCTTCATACTATGTTGACCCATATGCTTAACTTTCTACGCGGTCATGGTATAAAGATATATCTCAAATATAGTTTATGAAAAAAAAAATGTCTCCCGGTTGCCGAGGTTAGGAACCGGAGATTGCGGGTTCAATCCTACAGATACTGGATTTTTTTGAATCCGAAAATGCAAGTGTAGATTTCCAATAGTTTGAACAATTGGCTAACAACCCATTCTCATGAAAAAAACTGTGGACATTTGTCTTCATACTGTGGAGATTCATATACACCATGTCTATAGTGGATTTCTTGAATTCACGTGCTCTACTTTCGGGTTGAATATGATAATAAAAGAATATACATATTTACAATAATACAAATATATTTAATATGTTCTCACATAATAGCTTTTATTAAATATAAATGTAAATTTTTGGGTTTTCGTTTATATAATCATATTAATAGAGAAGAACTATTATATAATATTTAGTATGAAATATTTTAGAATTATATAACCTTGAAAGTTCAACATATTTAAATAAATTTCATTCAACACTATAAATGGATTAGAAATTCAAATATTTAAACTAATGAAATGACGTCAAAACTTGAATATAGATGTATGTCATAAACAGATTAATCGATACTCGCTTAAATCTTATAAACTTAATAAGCTATACTCTTTATTAGGAATAAATAAATTCTTAAAACTTAAATAACTTTAAAAAATATAAATAAATTTGCACTCATAATTGTATTGAAATTGTAAGAAAAAGTTTTCTTGTAATCTAATATCACTATAAAGGTTCTCTTCTGCCATATCCGCTCTGTATGTGGAGCATATAGTCTCTTTGTAAACCTAGTTGCTTCGTATCCTTCAAGGTCATACCAGCATATTTTTACTCTGCTGGATACATCCCATGTATAGTATCCGATAGTCTTCTAGGATGCCGGAATTTCACCATTCTGATGAAGAGGAAAGCAAAATTTATACTCTCTAGAGATATCCGCAGCATGTGTTTCAGCTAGTTTCACTGCCGTCAAATAATTCTCAACGAGAAAATAGGCCGCCATGTATCTTAGAGTAACTTAATTAAAATGTCTCATTTATGTATATTTCTCCTTCTTCCATATCTTCTACAAGAATCCTTTCCCCTAGTTAATATTCTCGTATCCTTCTATGTTATGCCACTATTTTGCAACTACTCTGAATATATTATTTAGATGTAATAATATAATTTATAACATCAAAATCAATTGATCTTGAAAAATAGGCATGTTAGATTATTTTAAGGCATCCGCGACACGTGTCCAAGCTAAGACTTTCATCGCAGTGTCACTTTTATGGCGATAAGTGACTGCATGGTCTATTCTCTTAAGACCTAATTTTGCACGCCATAACATTGTGTACATTCTATATGGCGCAAACATAATGGTGTTTGAGATTAATACTATTACAAACTCATAACACAAAATATGATAAAATCTATACAGACGATACATTCTAATATAATATAACAGGTCCTAAACGCATTATGGGTGAGAATAAACAAAGAGAACTAGACAAAATTATGATAAACAATAGATTTAATTATGTGATTGGGAGTGTTTATTGTTAATCTTCTTATTTGGTTGTAAGAAAATGTATTTTAATAGCGAAATATTTCAATGGAGAAAATTTATTTATTGTTCATTTAAATTTACAGTCAACATATTTAATAATTCATGTAGAAAATTTGTGACAAAGGTTTTCATTTGAATAGTCACGTGTATACATAGTAAAACAAAATATCAACAGCTGCATTCTAATGCTACTTATTTTATAGAAATCTATTTTTTTTTTTAATAAACCGTACAACAATTCACAAACTTTTGTTTAAAAATAAATAATAGTTACAAACAAAAGAAAGCTTAAAATTTTGACAAATTGTTTATTCTAAAAAACATTAAAAATTTAAATTGTTCTAAATACAAATTTATTCTAACCGACAGTTTATACTTGTTTATATAATTAGAATTTTCTTCAGGCTTGTCATAATTATCGAACATCAAGAAACTTTACAGGACACATAAATCTCTTGATAATGTAACCACTAAGTATGGATAATTGTCTGGATAATCCGTAAAACTATGAGCTTGTTATTTGTCATTATCATCGCTATTTAAATCAACAATTAATTTGAAAATTCTTTTCCAACTTGCAATATAATATATTGAGTTTTTCTGAATTTTGTGTTGTATAAACTTGTAGAATATAATGTTGAATAAACATATTGACGAATGTTTGTATTTTAATTTGTTTTGCTCTATAATATAAAGCATAATATGTTTCAGGTATTACGTTTTTGTAATTGAAATTTAAAAATATACCATCATTATTATTAATTTCATGGCATACTTCTTCTATCAATTATTTTAAAATTCTTTGGTAAATACAAAAATCACAGTATTTTAACAAGAAACACCGTCATCATTTTAAAAATATCTGATTGGACAAAAATATATATGACAATAAAATGATCATATTTTTTTTTTATACCATGTTCGCTCCCAACGTGGAGCATATGGATCTACACA
>JAGVSQ010010045.1:0-13182 GCA_022683975.1 Rhyacophila evoluta
CTTGTCGCTTAGGTACTAAGCGACAAGTTACTAAGCTCGTGTAAACATGGCATAATACATTCACATATTGGCATAATAATACATAATACAACAAAGTGAAGATACAGAAAGTACTTATAAGGGAAGAAGGAAGGTCCACCTAACAGCTAGAAAGATTCTAGTTCATATTTTTTAAATTAGCATACATCCATTCTCGTCTAGGAGAAATATTTCCATACCCATAGCAAGTTTGTATAACATAGCAATTGCTTTCCGTACTTCAGCACTGACAGGCTTATTATTACAGAAAATAGCCAATAGTATTTACCAATTAATTTGTTTGATATACTTGAAAGGTTAGTAACAGGAAAATCGTAAAATAAAAACAGTTAACGCTAATATCGATTCGTATAAAGATATTTATAAAGACATGATATGTTTATATTGGCCAACAGCGGTTTGCACCGTTAGCTCAACGCAGGTTTATCAGTTCACTTTACATAGCCTGGTTCACTCAGCGAATATATGCGATATTGTTATTAGTAATGTGTAAGTAATTCTGCTTGCACGTTATGATTAACAGCAAGTTCATTGTGTGTTGTGAAAACGGCAAGACAACGTGTCATTATGAAGCTCTCGTACTGAACAGATGCGAGAGCCATTTGTTATAATATTCCTCTCAACGTATATTACACAAGTAACCTAATATTGTTTATCTTGCCATGCAAAACTGAGTATATTCTACAATACTAGCAGAGTCTAAACATTAAGAGCAAAAAGGTCTCATTAGTTTTATTCACAATATGAATGGAAGGAAGGCAATCACGTTTTCGGTTTCAATATATATTAGCTTGCGATATAGAGTGGAATTTTTGAGACTTTAATATAGGTTGTTAGATGACAAAGTAATTTAGTAATCAATAAATAATTAGCATACCTACTTAGCGATTCGATAAATTATTTCTACATACCTAGTAAGATCGTTAAAATTATGATTACGGAATGCGCACAGTCCAAATCTTAACGTAGGAACTTCATGCCTATCATTCTTACCACTCATTACAGATACAGTAATTAATCACTTTTGGCGGACTAAAAAAAGTACTGGCCACAGTCGTGTATACAAATCTCATTCGAGTTCCAGTTTTAGTTTCGCTTAAACAAATTGATACGCTCTGAATGCAGGTACGAACGATTCTTTTCTTAAAGTGCCCTGACACGAAGCATGGAAATTTTCATTTATATAATATTATTAAGAGCATTAGTGCTCTTTTCAACTTGCTCTGAATCTAGAAAAAAGTACGAAAAACGTTTATTTTTCATTTTGTGACGAACCATTTTTATAGTTGTAATGAATTCATTCAAGTTAATCTCACTATTATGAAATGTAATAAACAGCACACAAACAACTGTGACTTTGCTTCTGTCAACACCAATAGTAGAAATAATATTTGATTTTGTCAAAAATAAAAAAGATTTTGTCGACAGTTATTTCGGCTGTGTAAAACGTTGTAGATTTTTTAAACTTTCGTGGTACTTTTTTATTAATATAAAAATCAGCCTGTGTGATGTTTTTCATCGTCTTCCTTTTTAATAATTTCAAAGTTGTTTAAAAACCTCTTGAGTCACCAATATCAATACGAATCTTTCATTTCTTATATTTGAATAATTTATTGTCATAACTTCATAATACACCGAGGTATTTAGGTGATTATTTATTCGATAAAAGTTTTTAAATTAATTTCCATACAAACGTAGATTAAACAATACTTATTTACAAAACGCAAATCGAAATAATATGAACGCTATGTCATGCCTAAATATAGAATATTTATAACCTGCCCTTTGTCTGTGCCAGGTCAGAAATGTCTTAACATCTCTCATCTCAAATATTGATCTCATATTATTATATTCTTTTAAAATGGCTGCTCGTCATTTGAGCTTAATTATCACGGTTGGACGTGCCTTCAGCGGTAATGTAAAGCAGTTCATGGCCAATGGACGAACGCAGAAAAGTTTATCGTATAGTTATGGTCTGTGAAAAAATGGTCTTATTCCGCGACATCTTCGTGGACCGAGACGGTCGTCATCACCTCTCATGTTAATGGTATTCGATCGTGCTACCGCGAAACTGCAAGTAATTTAATAATGTAACACGCGATAAACTTTAGACTTTTTTACAATCGTTGGACAGAAAATGGTTTTCTTAATCAAAAGCCCTATTTCTGTAGCTTAAATGTACATATATTTTGCTCAGTGGTAGATGTGTCGATGTCAGGTATTAATCATTTTCACTGGTATCTAAAAATACTTACTTGCTTTCCCCTACACTATTCGCCACGTCTCCACACCCGTTATGCGGGCATATACCGTGGCGTAACGAACGTGAGGCGATCTTCGTAAGCGCTAGAATCGTCCCAGAAGCAGCTTTTGCAAGACCTTGGTTGGCGTGCACTAGAGTGTGCGTGATTCCTATTCTAGCTAATTATACCCTGTTAAAGTCCTAAAAGTACTTTAAAATATTCCTTATTTTAATATAATACGACAAAAAATGTATAATCATTTACTCAATATACTCGAATATATTATAATAATAAAACCATTAATTCACTATGCATACTGTATGAAACAAACACACAAATTGAAAAATTGATATATTTTACACATGCCCTTTAGCATTAGGCCCCAGATTTATAATATGTGAAGATAAATCCTCGCGCCCTTGAAGTTTTTGGATCATAAATTGACGTATTGTAAAACATAAGTAATATGATGACATATGCAGCTGTCTTTTTATTAGTCCTGTATCCTAGATGGATACAACGGTTGATTAACGTATCAACTGAAAAAAGCATTTTCAGTGACAATTATATGAAATACTTATACAATGAAAATGACTGTATGTCACATGAAGAGTTCCTTGGTTTTACGGTTAGATTACAGTTAACAGGTTAGAATCTGCAATGTTACGCAATGCGATCAAGAAGGTGTCACATGTTAGACCGGTGTATCCATTACCAATAGCATGACATCTGCTGCGGCAGTTATGCAAGTTCCAACTGCATTGCATGCCAATGAACAATTTAAAGAAACTTTTTGTGAAATACAGTGTTGTAAAAGTGGTGTTTTTAATAAATTTAGAACAGAAATCGATAAAATATTTTTTTTTGCAATCTTTTTAAAAATCCATTTTTCTGTACATAGACTATATAGTATTTTGTATATAACTGTATACATAGGATTCTTCATAATAACAACCGCAAATCTATCCAAAAGCTCTTAATATTTTTGAGTTTCATATTATATTAGTTTTAAGGAATATTTTTAAATTATATTTTTAACTTAATTTTTGGCTCAAAACGGCAGCCATTTAGGTAAGCCAGCCGAGTTTTTAAATGAATATTTCATGTTTTTACATAATTTCAATGATAAACTATTATATCTCTCAATGTGTGTTGCAAATATCAAAAATATACTAATGATCAGGACTAAAGCAGGAAGCGTATCCACCACAGTTATTGAAATTAAACTTATGCGAAAACAAAACAAACAATTTATTACATCTCCACACTGTGTAGATATGAATGCTTTACGTTATAGAACGGATAATAATTCACAGTAATATGTTTACATTATCCCACATATTATAATCCAAATACGTTTTCCAAATTTTCACAACTCTATTTCAAGCTTTTACATTATTAAATTAGTTTGCCAATAAGTTTATTTAGCATAATTAATTCATTATGTTGATTATAGTCTCTTGAGAATGCATTATTCTAAATAATTCACATGGGACGTGTGAATTTAACACAAATGTAGTAAGTTTATTAATGAATTACATAAATCTGTTTCCAAAACGTTTCAGTTGCTTAATAGGAACCAGATAATTGAGTACGTTTATATAACCTTTAGGATTGTATGCGGATTCACAACTGCTTGCATAATATTGATAAATTGTAAGTCAAGATTGCGTATGTAAGTAATGCTATTAAAAATGACTCAACGACCTAACTTGGGATACATATTCTAGGTAATGTAATTTCATTTTTGACTAATGACTGCGAAACTCATTCTTTAAGTTTAAATATGTATTTACAGTTAATAAGTATATGCTGATGTCTTAAAAAACTCTTAAGCAGCAGCATGTTTTAACATTCTCTTTAAAAATACTAAGAATTATAAGAAATATCGAAGTTATCATAATTATATAGATTGATTGCATTCAAATTACTATATACCCCTTACTTTTCCAATTGTTTTAGGATAAAAAAAATATCGTGTCATCGCCGAATAAAAATTTCTCAGTCTGCGTTGTCATTTATGGTACTGCTTTATCATACGATCGTTTTAAAACCCTTTCATTTCAACTCTTTAATCTTAACGTAGTTCAACAATTCAAGATATCAACGAATGACAAAGTCTGTTGAACTGCATAGATATATAGTTTCATATAAAATTGATTGATGAATAAGCAGGATAGATAAAGACACTATTGAAGCATTCGGCAATAACAGGTCTAGCGTCGCAGCTTCACTTAATTAATAATTTTCATCGCAATTGATTATTTTTCTTATCTTCATACGCTTCATACACTTGGCGGATTAAACTAAGTGTAAAAGGTTTTGTCTTACTTACGTCATAGAAATTCAACTCTTTAAGCTTATTCAAAGTCATTTCTACTCGTATTAAGATATAAATCAACTCTCACTGCGCACTTTCAATCTATAACATTAGTTACATCATTTAGATTATGAACGCTTCGTGTGATCTTAAGTGCATGTAAGCTGCACTTTTGTCACGGGCCACTAGTCCATCTGACGCGATGCATCTGCGACAGCCTGCTACTTGACCTAGGCCTGGTAGAATAATAATAATAATGTATGTTAATCAAATGAAACACTTCCTGCAATTGAAGTGGCGGGACTCTAGATCGGTGTGAATGGAGAGCGGTGGTGAATGGTTCACACGCTGCCTGACTGCTCGTTCACGGTCAGCGTGACATTGATTGAAATTATGAATATTCTATTTCAAATGCGTCTAGCATGTTATCATATCAAAATTTCTCAGCGTATATTATGTCTCCCTCGAACGTAATAAAATTAACACCTTTAGGAAATCATTGGAGACGTAAATATGATTTTTAAATGACAATCATACTCGTTGATTTGTAGAAATACTTACGTAGTTCTTGTGCTTTCCTTGTGGTTTGATATAGTGTATAATATATAATACTTTATTAAAGAAACCATATTATCAAAAACATAATAACAGCGTTTGAATAATACAATTAATTTATACTTCCACACTGATTGGTTCGCTAATAGCTATTTGGGTTGTGGCATCAATATCAAGATTATATTTATAAAATGCACTTTTAATGAAAATGCTTAGCTATTTTTTAAATAAATTCAAACAGTAATATGAAAACTACTACTAACCAGTCATCACATTGTAGAGCTTCGAATAGATATGACATTTTTGCAGGAGACACTTTCAGCTAAATAAAAAAAAACTATAATATATTGATTGAATTTCAACAAGGTTTTAATGTATATTCATGCAACCGGTATGAATCTACTAAATGAAGCCTAGTGAATGTTGGGTAGTTGAATGCTGATTTTCTTTCTATATGTTATTAAAACTAATAATAATTGAGTACAATGGCCCGTGTATGAAGAATATAAAAGATATACAGGTAAACTTATGCCAATGTCCTATTACACAGTTTTCCATACGGAAGTCGACTGAATAATTTAAAACAAAATAAGGCTTCGCAAACTAGCATAGGTGTTTAGAGCGAACATTATTTCGGTTGCATATTAATTATCTTCGACTTGAATAGATTATCGCATTCTCAATGAGGAATTACGATCAGCCCACTTTAGCGACTTGATACTCGTTTGTTGGACCGACTACTGAAAGTTGTCCTGAAAATTTAAATACGACAACCCGCCCACAATGTAAGCAGAATGTAATTGATTTTGTCTGCTCTTAATCCTTGATGGAAACCTATTATACTAAATAACACGTTCAAAGCTTTTTTATAAACGTTTTGTTCATGAAAAAGCTCAGGTTTTTATCGAAAAAGTCACACTGCACTATTATGTTATTACAACATGTTATCATACACCATTGATAAATGACAATTAATTACAGTACAATGTCGATAAATTATCGATAATTATTTCATTTTTGATACCATTAACAAAACAAGACTACTCTTATTAAGCAGTCTTTATTATTCTGATACAGCAGAAATAGCTATCTAAAATTTCAATTAATTTATTAAATTATAATTTAATATGACTATTCATTTATCTTTGTATTCGATCAAGTAAATAGTAATAGAGTTAATACAACATATTATACACGAGTACTTTCTCACACTTTTTCTTGATTTGACAGTAAAAAAGCTTGAAAGTTTGGATAGTTAATAATATGATGACTTCAGTAGTCAGTTATAGTTTGATGAGTAGTTTCAACAGTTTAAAATATATCCATGGTTAAAATCAATGTAAATTATTATTTCTGTTTCAAGTTGATATGTGCATCTATAGTAATAAGTTTGATAAAATTTAAGTATGGGAATAATTTAAAATATTAGTTATTTTCGTTTTTAATATTATATTTAAATTCAAGAAAAAGTATTTTGGAAGTGCTGTAGGATTCAACGTTTTTCGACCATGAAATCTAATCATAATTTAAGTCATTTAAAAGAAAAACATACTGAAACTTCTGTCTTAAATTCTCATTCTTGAAAAGAAGCTGTAGTTTAATAAATTATCTAGATCATTAATAAAATATATTGATCATTTTGTTTACTGTTATACATTATCAATACTAAAAATGTAACTGTGCTTAAAACAAAACCATTCCAATTCATTTAGTCATTAATGTCTACCATCAAAATCATATTAAAAGCGAGTCATATAAACCTTTCTATAGTGAATCATTCTTAATGTAAACGGTGATATCACAACCATAATGATATATTTATATCCGGCATCACAGTTGTTCTAATAGAAAACTTCGTTCCATTAAAGAAGGGAAATTCTTTTTGAAATCACCAACAAATGCATGTTCCGTGTTTAGTTTCCAACATTGAATCACAAGTCTGTTGTAGAAACTGTGAATGAAAAAATCCAGTTTTAAAACTACTTATTGTTTCTTAGATACTTTAGGTTAAGCTGGCAGGATTTATATTTTTTTCGAGGATATTTTTTCTTATCATTACTGGTCTCATTTATTTATTATAATTATAACAATCGCGGCCAATTTCAATAATTACTCAATTCTGCATTATCCCGGCATCCATGCGTCTGGCAACAAAGATTATTAGTTAAAATTTCACACCTACTAAGGATTTTGGACAATTGAAGCTACAGAATACGATGGATGCCCAGTAGGTTGAGCATTTGGCTAACAACCAATTTCCGTGAATCTAGTATCAAGCTAAATCTTCGCAAACATTTAAATATTAAAAAAATGTAATATAGCTGATTTTTTCTCTCTTTTTAAATTTGTCTCCTCGGTAGCAGAGACGTTAGCGTACGTGCTTTGGACTCCGAGATAGCGGGCTTGATTCTCTCAGCTACTAAACTTTAAATACCACTGAGTTTTTAGACTGAATACAGATTGGGTTAAGTAATCGGAAGACAATCATTTTCCGCAAAAAAAACTGATAAATTTCTTCATATTACAGAGATTCGTATACTACACACTCGGAAAGTACATCTTCACAGTGCGTAAATCCATATGTTTCACTTGTTAATGTTCCACGTGTTATACAAGGTATTTTTTATTATGACCGACAACCTTTCAATTTGGAAATATAGGGCGTACATATAAATGTAATATGCATGTGTCCGTTACGTAACATATCCGATATTACATAACGGGAATGAAACAGTCAATGCGTTCTTATTTTTTTTTTAAATTTATATTACAAGTATATGCTAGCTTTATATTACATTAAACTCAGACTACTAGCACTGGATATTTTATCAACGTTGTATGTGTCGTTGAAAAATAAGTTTTCATTTTTTTCCCGCAAGGAGAAAGGCAGTTGTTGAGCGTTGTCGACCGGTCCAGCGACCTTTCATGGAGAAACATCTCCGATGTGACGGCCATGGGTAGCTCTTGCAAGTCCATTTCATTCATACCATACACAATCCAAACAATGTTTACCTTCATGCAAAAACAAAACATATCGCAACACACAGGGTACTCGTATTTACTCGTAGAACTCATAAGGACATATTTACTTCGTGAGTGGATATTAAAGACGAAGATAATTTCACATGATTTATTCATTAATAAAAGATAGAACATAAATTTCGCCCATTAATAGAGTTGCCAAATCGTTATTTTATAAATAAAATAGAAATATTTATGATAAAATTAATATTTATTTCTATCTCATATGTGTTTAATGATGTCCATTACGAATATTTAATTGCAGGTGCAATCAAAGTAATAACATTAAAGAACAGATGCTTATCATTAAATGTAATTTATTATCTCTTACTATGGATCAAAAAGAAATTTTCTAATTTTATAATCATATTTATTTTATGACGTATTTCTTTTACTTTTAATCTTGATATGCAAATAGAAAACTTATGCTGTAAAGAAATTAAAAATAAAATCCGTGCGTGCGTGCTTAATACTTCTTAATACTATTTATCTCGGCGATTTGTGAGATATTTTTCAAACTTAAAACCACTTCAATGCCACAAATTGCGCGGGCTTAATCGTCTCTCAAAGATAGTCATGAAGCATTAACAAATATTATCAACTTCGCCTGCAATGGGCTTTGATAAAAATTTACATGTCGTAATTTTCGTATTTGGCAACATTTGGATATTAAAATACTCATAAAATGGCATGGTCAGCTTTGAGTGAAGAAAAATTATATTACTTGTGTTCGGACGAGTATTAATCGGTCTGCTTTTATGTTTTTGTGTATATTAAAATAATTTCAATATTTCTTGTATGTAAATGATCAATTTTTATTAGATATGTCCAGTCTGGAGTATGTAGAGCATTTAAATATCAACAATGTATTTTTAATACAATTTTTTATGACATTGGTTATCAATGAATCTCCTACTCCATTGGATATCTATGGCATTTTTGTGATATAAACATTAACGTCTTAAGATTTAAAACGTAACACTTGGTGATAAATGTTTCTAATATTAATTCTATTGGTTTTTTGATTAACATAAATTATTTGCTGTTACGTATTTAGTATATTTTTCACTATCATTTCTGTATTGAGTTTATCATCGAGAATCTACTATTTAAAGGATTTTAAGGATACTTGACAAACTAATACGAACAATATTAGAAGTAAATATTCCGCTAAACGATGTTTGTTAAGATGTGCAATAAAAGAATGTGGATATAACATATATATGGGATAAATATTTGAATTTTTGATTTATATTTATTAGTCGTTTTCAATTTTATAATACTATAATTAAATTCGTAGGTGGCGTTTAGTAAGTTTAGTAGTTTTAAGTTAAGTAAGCCAAGCTAAATTCAACGGTGCTTGTAAAGAATATTATAGCAATACATTAAAATAAATAAGTAGGAAAAATATCATACCTAGATTGAACGTTTTTCCCCAGGTTTTTTCTTATCTTTGCGTTTGCATTAATCTCAAGATTTTCAATTTGAATAGACCACAATAGTTGACTTAGTTTATATCATCCATAAATAATTCAACTTGTTTTATGATATTTTAAAACTTTATCGAATGAAGTTATTAATTTTATTTGTATGATATATTAATTAACATTTGAATGAAACTGCATTCTCGAATTGCAATTAATTGTTCATGCCGATTTCATTGCTTCCGCATACATTGATTTTGAGGCAAGACTCTTCAAGGTCTACTCTTTCGAAAACCTAAGTAACCACATACTTAATTTATGAAAATATTTCTAAATATTTACATAAACACCCTCGCACACTCTCGGTTTCTATCGACGTATTAATATGCCACATTTTTTTCGCGTTAAAGATTTCATATATGTTAAGTTATGATGTAAAAAAATTACGTAAAACAAGTTTTTTTCTTCCAACATTCACGCCCATAAATTTACGTCATTTTGGCCGAGGATAAAATGGCTATCAAAACTAGTTGGATATCGACGTTTCCTTTATTGACCCAATGCTTACTAATTTCATAACTTATAATCATATTCAAAATTAAGAACTGAGAAAAACAGCTTAGAATAAAATATGACCTAATTCAACAGTGGCATAATATACGATTGTTTATTTGCTGCTATCAAAAATTATTTTAAATCGATACATCTATCTATAAATGTTTTAAAGCTGAATTATTTAATCCACCGAGAACTGATATTAAGTTTTTTTATTTCTTTATAGTTACAAAAGACTTTTTTTGCCATAAAGAATTATTGCAGTAATATATTTTTAATGTGTATCAAAAACAGTCAAAAGCACCACAGACACCGATTGTATTTATGTTTTGAAGTACATTAGTAAATTTAATTATTTAATGTATTCATATGTCATCATTGCAGAATGTTTCTTTTTCGTTATATATTTTCTACTTATCTAGTGCTTTTGAAAATCTGTACTATCTTCTTGTATTTTTGCACCCTTCCGGAGAATTCAAGCATATTAGGACTGAATTAATATTAGGATCCGAATACATCTTCTGGACAATTTTTCAGAACCCTGGAATAGCCCAGATTGGGAAAAAAACCAACAGAATAAGAGATTGAAACATCTCAGCACACGCTAATCAGTTACATCGTTGATGCAAAACTTGCATTGATGCATAGCAAGGGAACGTTCAACATTGGCGGGTGAACCGAAAGTGTTGTATCACTAAAACCCACCCCATTTGATTAAAGTTCATCCATTTTTAATTAAGGTATGTTGATAGTTCTTTCAACCTACAGCTAATTTGTTATTTACTCCCGTCTATGAACAACACCAAAAATTTCTAAACGTAAAAAATCATCGGGCATATCTATTAAAAAGACAAATTAAAGAAAGCTCTAACGGGGATTACTTTAAGTAACCGAATAAAATACGAAATAATTCATAATTTTAACTTCTGCCAAGGTGACCTTTATCTTTTCTATTGTTTACGTGTGATTATATGTCCGGAATATGATGGAATCATAATTACTTATTCATTGCCGGTATGCGTTCACTATCGATGCGGTGATTCAACAAATTATTTTCGTCTATGATATGATGCCGTTGATATCCCACGAAAAAGGCTCGAGTCACGGACAAGCTTCATTTCAACCGTTCGCAACATTATTTTTATTTTATCTTTGCACGACGGTAATTTGTTTTCTTTGTATTACCACTCAAGTCCGTTTTTAAACTATTAACAAACAAATAGACACATTTTCGGATCATATTACTATGTATTAAAATGCTAATACTAAACGCTAGTTTCTACCGACTACTATATAGCTAATTGCAATTATACAATTGATGTAAATTATTTTTAATTATTCTCAAATACTACCTACACGTTTTGTCATAAGTATTTGTCCATATGATTGTTTTACATATTTTCATTTAAATGACTTCTCTCATGAAATTTTTCCCTTTTTAAGAATAATTAATTTGATCGAATAAAACTTTTCAATCTTAAGACTATCTTTAACTATATTAAATCTGAAGTAGTTCAAATACATTGATTTCTAAAATGTGAAGATTTGATTTTGATTTTCTGAAAATCACTCGCATCATTTGGGCCTCCATGTCTGTTATGTATGACACATCAATTTCTTCGATGATATCTGTCTTCAATATTAATCACTCACTGCTCATTACTTATAATAGTAATTAAATATATCGTGTTAATCATGTTTCATAAATTTATTGAACCTCAAACAGGCCTCTCGTTTTGTTTCATCAACAGTCATATCAATGAGATTTGATTTTCATCAAGAATAAGTTTGACTTAAATTATGCCATTAAGACCAAACTATAATGAGTTTTTATCGAAACTTAATAATATGCCATACATAGTATATTACGATAATAAAGGATACAGGTATTGTAGATACCCCCTGTATGTGAACAGAGTTTTATCTTTGAAAGGCTGCATTATGAGCTTACACAAGAAGTGTGAAATTGTGACAAAAATCAAAAGAAAATTTCATATGCAATAATAAATTTAAAACGTATGTTCAGATTTACAAGTTTTACATCCGATCTATCATGTTATTCTAATATTACAAGCCTATGTTTATACCATTAAATAAACCATGGATCCATTTCTTGATTGCATTCAAATTACGCCAAAGGACCACACGGAATCGTGGCTATGCCATTTTTACTAATGGGCTTGACTAATTAATTATATCGAAGACTCGTATATGTATTTTATTTAATAAATAATCCTGTCGGCCAAACTGGTTTTTATCAATTTCAGAGCCACAAAGCGACCTCTAAATCCAAAACAGCCACGTTCAGCACCTTTTATGAGTTTCATTCTATGTTAATAGACGTTGACATTAGTATACATTCGGCGTCATACGACTCATAAATTTGGCGTCTCTTTCCTCGATTTTATACGATAAAAAAATAAGGCATCGGTGAGAAGTGGGTATTTTGAGCAACATTTTTACTAAATTTTCTAAATTAAAAAAAACCTTCATTAAAACGCTTAATAGTTTTCATTTTATGAGCCAACACAACAGTTCTGAGAAACCGCAATCAAGTGCATTACGTATTTTTTCCACGATTTATCTAGACCGCATTGTTATGCATTTATATGTGCACTTTATTATATGCACGCTATTTTAGAGATCTAACTCTATTGGATGGTAAATTTCTATGCAATTATAGGATAGTGCAATCATTTTCATTGTAAACTACAGTTCGTTAATATTTAATATTTCATTCATATCTAAACATGTTTTGAATTATAATGAAACTGACAATTTTTTACAGTTTTATTACCTTATTCTCATTCTCACATTAGATTAATATTAAGTATTTGATCGATTTACATGTCATTTTTTTATAAACAACCAATAACCGTCACATTTCAAGTTTTTATGCACAATTTATTCAAATAGACATTAGCAAAACTATGTTCACTTTATATTTAAATGTTTATATTACAATAAATATAGGTAATTAATATTTTCGACTGATGGTGCTTGATGGAAATTGATTTTAAATTCT
>JAGVSQ010010046.1:0-13182 GCA_022683975.1 Rhyacophila evoluta
CAGTGATCTCACATATGGAAGTTTACCAGTTTTAAATAATTCAGAATTTACAATTATTGTCAATTGCTACATATTATTTGCTTAAATACATGTCTTTATTATTAAAAAAATCTTATATTAAATGATTAATTGATTAAGCTTAACAAGTAATTAACGGGAAGTTTCAATTATATATTTTTTATCATGTCCCTTCCGATAGTAGACCATAATCCACTATGGAAAGGAAAAAGGATCTAATCCTCAATTTTTCAAAATAGGTTTTACTCGATAATAAAGACGTAAGCAAATTATTAAACGTCCCATAAAAAGGATATAAGCTGAAAATACTAAATTAGTTTTTATGTTTGAAAATAGGATAGCCTGTGAAATTCGCTAACATGGAAAAGGCCTTTCAACTAATCAATTTTATTGGTTTTTTTTAGATAACTTATTAATTTAATATTATATTGAATAAATAAAACACTAGTTTTAATCGTCATGCACTTCAAGTTGTGTGTATGTATTTTTTGGCTTCGGCACAAAAGCAATAAGCACACGTTTTTTGTACCTACTTAGTAAAATCTGTTCTGTGTGGATTAAGTACTTTTTCCTTTCCACGGTTGATATGAATCTCAAAAGTGAAACAATGACAATGAGAAAAAAAAACAATAAACAAACCTTTACATAATTCGTTGTCGGTCAACTGTTCAAACTATTGGGTATGAAGTATAAATTTTAGTCATCATTATTTTATACTAACCGAAAAAGCTATCAACAAAATAAATTGCAGTAAAATTAATAATAAGCTTGTTAAACTGATTAAACTGAAGCTCTCTCTATCAAGCAAATACTTAATAATTTCAATATATTTTCAATCTATTACATATAATCTAATTATTATTTGTAGCCATTTTATTAAAACGATATCCTTGTAACTGAAAGATCGAACTGAATTTGTAAACCGGGATATTACCGAATAAAATTTATTGACGGCGACAAAACAAATGATTTTTGAATATATGTTATATGCTTTACTTAGTCCAACCTATATTTTCTCACGATGTTTACGGAAAAGCATAAAACACGCTATTTTATTAATATTTATAAATCTCTATCACGTATCACACATTAAAATAAAAAAAAATACGTTTAAGGTCAAGGAACAACAAAATTACTCTTAGTTTTTTCTCGACAGTATTTATTAAGTCAATTTTAGTATAGATATGTCAAGCATCTGGCATGCTGAGATTTATGTAGTATGCTACAACAGATAGTGTTAATTCATAAACATTACTATTTTAAAACCTTTTATTTTTATTTACTGGTAAAAGAATCGAATGAAAAAACATATATATTATTACATCAATCTGAGATAACACCAGATTTGAGCAACCGTATTAACTGTGGAAAAGAAAAAGGAAGTAGTCCTCAATTTTAAAAAATATTTATATATATAAATATAATAAGATTTTTTCGATAATAACAATGTATACAACTTAAAAAACGCCGTATCAAAAAGATATAAGCTGCAAAAGCTTCATAAAAGGACGGACTGTAAAATTTACAACTAGGAAAAATAACTTCCATCTCGTCAATTTTTTGGTTTTTTCTATAACTTTAATTTATATTAGATTTGGTAAATAAAGCATTAGTTTTCGTTCACTTTCAAATTGACTCATTCATTAACCAGACGTTTTTTGTGTCTCTTGTAAAAAAAATTCTGTGTGGGCTACGTCATTTTTCCTTTCTTTAGTTGAACAGTTATAATAATAATATTATGTCCTCGTCTTATTTGAATATATGTATATATTTTTTTCTATATTGTTTGTTCTTCCACTGTAAATTAAACTTCAGACAATACCTGCAGGACTCTAGATAATCATTATACTTCTTTAGTCATGCCACCATTCTTTGACTACCAAATGCATCCTGCCGATGTTGATAATATATGTTATTAGTTTAGAAGAAGAAGCCAGTAGACATCCCCAGTATTCAGTATGGTTAGTTTTAGCATTATATGTTACTGGTAATTTAATAAAATGTATAATATATAGTGATATGGATCTGCTTGGTAATTTTCTTAATCTCCGGAAGTCGTTAATAGTTATGAATATCAATTATATGGAGTAATATTTTTTTTATAAAGTAATGATTAAAATTAAAATAAATTACTATACAAATAAAATACGTGAACAACTTAAATTTATTTACTTTATTCATAAAAAATTACACTATTTTTTAAATGGTCGTATTTATAACTTTTCTTCAATTGCATCGGCTCCTAAAATGAAAAAAAATCATAGTACTATATAATATTGAAATTGTATGTAAGCTTTTTAGATTTTTATATATCTTACAGTGATATATCTTTTTGCACAAGTGTTCACTTATTCAATTGAATAGTAGCTTATTTTTTAAATTTATTTTTAGTTTAACAAAAAAAAAGAAAAATCAAAGGAATTTATTTGACAAGAGCAAATTTAAAATCGACTTTAATACCAAAAATAGAAATAGCTGTAGCTGAAAATCAGATGGATGCAACTACGTACAGTGGAATGTCCAGAAGAGGCAAAACATATGATTATGTATTTTTTTTTAAATCTATCATAACTTTCAAAAATATTTTTGCTGGTCGATACAAAAAACATACAATAAAAATAAATCAGAAAAAAGTAAAGAAAAAGCAAAATGCATACTTCTATACCTTTCTAGTCTTAAATATTTCTAACGCGTTATGGTAGTTACATCGATACTTTCTAGCGTTTTGTGATATAAATTTCATCTTTTTGTCACTAATAAACAAAACCATTCTATACAACTTGTCATTATTAATTTGTTTTCTCAAATGTATGACTTGCATCCGTATGATTCTCAGGTACAGGTTATAGAACACATAATTTTCTCTTTGATAGTTTTTGAAGCGCATCACGTAGTAAAGAGTTTATATTTTTACCTTCTTTATAGTCAGCTTCATTCCATGGAGCTTTTTCAGCTGAACCAAATAATATATAGACTAAATTTGAAACAAAAGCTATCCCAGCAGCTATCCAGAAGACATTTCTCCATTGTAAGACATCATGCTGTAAGCAATAAAAAAATAGTTTAAAAACTAGCGTGGCATTTTTTTTATGAAATAACTAAGAACAAACTTAGAGGGATTTTTGATTGAATAAAAAGTTCGAAGCGAATGATATATTATGATTAATACTATTAATTAGTTGTCAATTTTATTACATTCACAGTTTTATTAGCCCTTCAGATAATTTAGGTGGTTTCTCGACATGATATCTCCAAAAAACGCCCAATTATGACCGGGTATGAAGATGGGTGGGTGAAAGGTGGTAATGCTTCCATATGGCAGTTTTATTAATAGCAAACAATTTTTTTTTAAATTAAACAAGTTATAGTAATAGCTAATAGCTGGGCAATGTTGTATCAAAAATGCACGTAGGATTGGAGTTTTACAAACTTTAATTCGTTTAAGAAAGATCATACTTTTGTAAAATATCGATACCGTTTGAGATTAGAATTGTAAAATTGCACCTCTTCTGATTATATCTAGAAACGTGTAATTATTTATATATAGAAAAAGTCTTGAATATATGATCAATAATTTTTAATCAAAATTTCTTTCAATTTACTAACGTTCGTAACATAATTGTTTTAAAAAAATGGTATTTATTTTGCTTAAAATTAACTGGATATTTTAATTTGAGCTAATTCTTAGACTTTTTATTTCAAAATAACGAAAATAAAATGCCCTATTTCGTAATTAGTAATATATATTTTAATACGATCTGAAAACTTTATTAATTTATATCATTATTTTGTCTTCAAAAATTGCTTTTTTGGTGATATTTTACAAATCATGGTCCTATAAATAATTCGATTATATTAAAAGCCTGGCTAAAATTACAAATGAATATTATTTAAAAATTTTGATTAATTTTTAATTTAATATTACCAAGTATTAAATAATAATACTATTATATGGCTTAAAATTATTTATATCGACAAATAAACTTACTTCATCTGTTAGAATAAGTCCTGCTGTAATGGGAGCCATGAGTCCAAATAAATTTGACATCGAATTACATATACCCATCATTGTACCAGCAAAATTGGGTGCAATATCAATATGATTTACCTTAAAATATCAAAAAAATAATCGAATTACTGATCAGTTTTTGATTAATTCAATGAACCACATTTTTTTCATATTATACTTTTATTTTAATTCTCAATAAGAATTTTTTTTTTTGTTATGTCTACCTGTCACACAAACAATAGTTCTTATCTCTGCGTTTAACGGCCCGCATGGACAAAAAAGTTGGTAAATGCTGATGTACACAACTGAATACTCGTTTTGTTAAGATGAATCAAGCCACAAATGCCAAATTACTATCGAATCTCAGCTTAATATTTTAAAGAAATAAGAATTTACCAAAATTGAGTGTAGAAGTAAGAATCAAACCACATTAACGGCATTATTGTTCTGTGAGGGTTAATATCTTTTGGCTTTACAGGCTCGATATGTATCACAATTCATGTGATTAATACAAGTACTAGTCTTGATTTATATATCTCGAATCATCACTAAATTAGTCATGAATATAGTGAACAAATCAAAATCATTTTATTCCTACAAAGAATATGTATTATAAAATTATTGAGAATGTCCATATTCTGATTTTTGCTTTAGGTGTAAGAACTCAATATTAAACAAAGCGATAGTTCAATGATTGCAAAAAAAATATTTGTGAACACGCATGTAATGATAGTTTGTTTTATTACATAAAAATAATTTTGTGTTGCTGTACGCCAGAAACAACCTTCCGTACATTGTTTGGCGTATATTTGAAAGTCCGTGATTTATATTTTGATATCAGTTGCTATGGGAAACTTGGTGACAAAAAAAGTCTCACCAAATGTCTAAAAAAAATATTGAGGTCAAAAAATTAAATAAATCGTTTGAATACTTTATTACTCTTACCAACTGAACACATTTTCAAATAAAATGTTTATATAAAATATCTCTACGATATCAATAATAAAAAAATGTTATAATTGAAGCAGATACATTTTAAATTTCCGTAATATATAATAGTTAGTTCTTAGTTTTCGTTCCCTTATTGTTACATAAATGTCAGTCGATATATTTTTTAGCGTATGTATTTCATGTCCGCCTTGAAAGAGGAGCATATGGATCTTAATAATGTGGAGATTACTACTCCAGAAATGGCGCATATTAATCTTTGCTTTGTCAAGACAAATTAATGTTGACAGTTTTTTTTCTGTGTCACGTGTAAATACTTTAATGATTATATGGTATAATTCGTAGTTTTGATACACGAAAAAATTAACATCTAGAGTGAATGTTGCAATAATAACTACAATATTTAATTTGTCGCCATTGTTAAGCTCTTAAACTTATATTAATTACAGTATACATATCTAATTACATAACCTATAAATTAATTATACACCGACACACGATTACAAAACGATAAACATATGCTAATTATAAAATCACGGAAATGTCAGAAATGAACATCGTAAAATTAAATTAAAGAATTCGAAGAAAGTAGTTATGTTAAAAACAAACAAACAACGATTGGCCCAATGATTTATGAAATATGTGGTTATTACGAGATCTTACTTGTCATACAGCTGAAAAAAACAATAGTTTGTAATTGCAAGATTGATTATTTATTGATTTAAAAATGCGGCTTTTGTTGCGTCACTTGCTATAATATTATAGAAGTATCTTACGTGGAATCCAACTATGATGCCAGATTTAATGCTTGTTGTTATTACTAAGAGTGTCACCGCTAGAGGCATGTTTGTCTCAGGAATGAAACTGAGGATTATTAATATCGTGGCTGCTCCCCACATTGCTAAAAAAATATTTAAAACATCTATTTTATAAATTTATATATTGTAAAGAAATATTGGGGGATTTCGTCATTTTGTAAAGTTAATATTTTTATTGATAGATAGTTTTAAGATATCAAATCCGGGCATAGTATAATAAATACATCATCGAAAATATGAGTCGACTAGTTCCTAACTAACATAAAAGCACTTTAGTAAAATGTTGGCAAATCATGTTTTTTTTATTTTACTTTTTAAGAAATCTAGGAAACTATTTATTTAGTGCGCTTTGTTATTGGATTACGGATGTTTAGAGTAAAATTAAATATTTGTTTTATTTATATTTAAGAAGTAATTACGATAATAATAAGCAATTCGTAATTTTCAAATCCACTTTGTATAAGGTTTTAATGCCGTTGGGAACTTATCGATCTTTGGTTATGATCTTAAATTGAGACTAGAATAAAACCTCATATTTTAGTTCAAATTTTAGAAGCTCACTTATGGTAGATAGAAACTATATGACTCAATTATTTTGATAGACTTTTTTAAGCAAATGGCTGACAACCAATTTTCGCGAAGGAAATATACATAGTAAAAAATCTAAAAAGCAAAACGGACAAATACATTATTTAATCAAATCAAACAAATTATTAATATTTAACTCCTCACGTCAAAATTAATTTAAAATAAAATGTTATCATGCTGAATAATTAAAATTTAAAACGTTAAAGTTAATTGGCACACTTACAAGTTGTGTTAGCAAACTTTCTTGCAGTTGTTAGAGAGCAAATCTGTCTGTTAATGAAATAGTCAGACAGCCAGCTGTACAAAAAGCTAGTAAGCCACATTCCCAAGAAAGGCAGTGCTGATAAGACACCGTTCTGAAACAATAAAATAAAAAAATGCAATAATTTCAATATTTGATTTTAATTTCACTCAATAATTTCCTTGTCAGAATAAACAATTACAATTTAAATCAATGTTTTTAAATTGTTGGATCGATAGTGTATATGTTGATAGAAGTAACCAATGTTTATAATTATTTTTCATACCATGTTTGCTCTGAAAGTGGTACACGTAGATCTCCGTAATGTGAAAACATCTTGACAGATTATGTTTGGCGAGAATTGATTATCAGACAATTGCTTAACCCAATGAGCATCAGCTCCTGGATTTTAGGATTGTGAGGCGAACATGCTAGCCTCTACGCCATCTAGGCTATTTTAGGTCAATTGTATTACTTTCAATTTGTACCTTTTCCACTCCAATATTGGAGCATATGAATTAAGACAGTGTGAGGAGTATATAGATTTCCGTAAAGTAAAGCTTTGTCATGATATATTTTTTTACAATAATTGGTTTCCAACGAACTGCGTAACCTTTTTTTATTTTCGAATTTTTTTTTTTCAATTCGGCAGATGTGAGAATTGAACTAGCAGTCCCCGAATGCACGTTAACCTCTTCGCTATTGAGAAGGCTTATAATATATGTAGAGAGTTTATTTGAGTTCAAAAATATATTACATTATCCTTTTTACAATATAATAAAAATACATTGTCATTAAAAAGTGCATCGTTCTTTGTATTGAGATTGCATATGAAATGATAAATCAAAATCAAATTGATGATTAGATGTTCTCACGGTTCGATTCAGTCTTATATCTTTCAAGGACATCATTGCACTGTTTGATGTATATATATGGCAAGTCGAAAGTCACTTGACAAAAATATAAGCATTAATTTTTAGTTTAGAAATATTACTTTTTATAAAAAAATCTATTGTAAACATTGTCAATTTAAAAACCAATTACAATTATCGGTGACATTGATAACCGATAACACAGTAAAACAAAGATGGCGAAAATAAACATAAAAGTATTTAAAATGTGTATCTTTTTTTTTAATTTCAGGATTCCTTGGTGTCATTATTTATTAACGATGCCGTCAGGCACATTACAAATAGTTGTATAATTTTATAAACGATGTATTATATGGACTGTTGAAAGAGAAAATAATTTAACCCACACAGTTTTACAGGAGGCACAAGAAACGTATATTATTTAATAATTTTGTGCCAGTCAAAATTTTAAATAAACACAACTTGAAATGCAGACTGAAATTGGTATACGAAATCGTTATTTCATGATTATAAATTTCACATATCATTCTTCTTAATATTCAAAAACTAAATTTTGATACTAATTTGGAATTTGTAGCTTAAATCTATTTGATACAACGTGTCTTAAGTTATACACATTAAAATATTCGACAGAAATCTGTTTTGAAAAAAACTAAGGCTTACGTCCTACTTCTTTTCTTAAGTCGAAATAAACATTGATTATTTAAAAAAATCGTAGTATTACCAGCTAAATGATATTGAATTATTAAAACTAAAAAGTCTATAAACTTTAAGTTAAATTCTCTTCTAACGCATCTTATTCGTTTTTTTATAACTCCACGTAGGCTATTTCTGTAATATGTATTTATGCAAAACAATTTCAATAGAAAACTTTTAAAATAAATATGCAAAACGAGTCGATAGTTCTACATCGCTGCCTTAACAATCGTGAGATTTAGGATTTAAGCAATTGTATTATATTATAATCACATTACATTCATCGGATAATATATCCCTAATCCACAGAACTATCTGCGACTAATCTTTCATTATTTAAAATCGTGTCACGTATTTTTTGTTCCCATAAAAATGCATGTTTTATTGTATTCAACCGTTAAAAATCTACAATTTGTAAACCGTGTCCTTGTCAAAAATAAACAACGGACTTGAGAAATAATCAAATTGATTTTCATAGTTAAACTTATGTATTAATATTATGTCGGCGTATCATAAATATTTACAACTTTATATTTAAAATTTCAACTCTCATATAATTTGACTGCGGATGATCCCAAACAGAACAAATTTTACAAGAGCCACAAAAAACGTTTATTTAAATTTTTGAGCCAAATTCAAAATGTTAAATTAACACAAGAGGTGTTTTATTTGTCCACTGTGATATTAATTTAATATGTTGTTTAAGAAAAAATAATACAATTGACGTAGCGGAAGTCATTTATGCTGGTCACAAATTTCGGATGCCTTACTTTTTAAAAGCTAACTTAGATAATATTTCTGCAGTTTGCAGTTTACACCATTTAAAAAAACGTGTATTAACTAACGTGTTACTTGAATATGAAAAAGTGTATGATTTATATGCGACGGAGATTTCTGAATATGCATTAAATGAATGAGGGATATATATCCAAATTTAACTTACACTACTCTGCGAGAAAATTTTGATAATGCATTTTTTTTACAAAATAACAATATAGCATGCAAATCAGTAGACAAAATCAATTAAGAGATCATTGAAAAGCATCGTAAATGATTTTTTTCCACACGAAAAAGCGTGTAAAATAATTTTATATTTTCCCACACAGGAATAAGTTAAATTTAGAAATAAGCCCCTCAAATATCAGCCTTATACCCCAAAAGCACAGAAAAAGAGACTGATTTAATATACTGAAACTTACAGCAATGATTATTGTATTATTATTTAATATTTTCGACTGATGGTGCTTGATTGAAATTGATTTTAAATTCTAATTTATTTAAAATTGGTAAACATCCATATGTGAGATCACTGTTAGCGACCCGGGTTTCGCCTTTCGGCATTTTCAGGCTACACTATATGTGGGCGGTGAGTGAACATATAACATACCATGTAGTATCCCCGGGTCGCTAACAGTGATCTCATATATGGAAGTTTACCAATTTTAAATAAATTAGATTATTGTATTATTTATTATTAACGAAAATATCAAGTGTTCAATTATTATTACCATTAAATCATTAAAGATTTTAAAACTTCCAAGGACTTCTGCAACTTACTGTATATGCATTATATAGATATAATTTACAGCTGACGATAAGTGTATTCGTATAATGATGAAACTAGTTACAAGGCACGAGATTTCGCTGACCAGTCATATTATAGGTCAATGGTAGCAATAAGTTTACTCATTTTTACATGTCGTTGTCTTATTAGTACTTATTTCACATGCAAGTATTTACTACGCAATTACGTAAGAAATAAATATATACAATAGCATATAAATATGCAGAGTAATTTGTCAGAATATTTCAAGGTGATAGCAATGTTAAAACAGTGCGATTCCTTAAGACAGATTCACATCGCAATATTTTCCCGTATGCCGCATACGAGATTTTATCGAATAGAGCAGTGTCAGTGTAATTTGTATTGGATGCTCACATATAGTCCATACTATAAAATTGATAGAGCTATTCCTGTAAATAATCCGGTTTTGTGAAGAATAAAGAACATTCTTATGTGATGCTATATTTTATATTGTGTCGTTCATAAAGAGCTGAATTAGTTTTTTCCATCTTTTATTCCGTTTCCCACATTTCCCACTAGTTATCAAAACTAGACTATAAAATTGTTCGCCATTTTTTAGGTTGGTGAAAAACTTTTCCAATCTTTTTTCTTGATGTGTACTAATCTTCAGCAGAGGATGAACCCAGAAACTTCTGGAATGTTGCTTGTGCATTCCAGAATACCAATAGAATAGAAGTGTAATGCGTAGATACATGATACTGGCAGCTAACAGGCTATCTTGTAATGAAAAATCGATCTGTACGTTAAGAGTCGTATTGTACTGTCGCCGTGGAAATGCTATCTCGCATTCGAGAAAACCGTATATGTAAAAATATCAAAATATTGTTGCCATGTGATCCTAGCTTTATGGTTGATAATAACGTTTCGTCTTGCATTAAAACAAATATAATAATAAAAAGCTTATAAAAAAGAGCTGAAAGAAGAATGCCGATTCAGTATGAATGTTTTGTATAACGGAAACTACTGGGATATTCATATGATGTGGTGGTACGTAGAAAATCTATATGGTGAATAATAACATTTTTAATCCATTGGAAGATATGGTAAGAATTTAAGAGCATGAAGAAGTTATGGATCCGTAAGAAATATTATGATATGTTTCAACCGTGAGTATTTGTCTCATTAATAAGAAATATCTATCTCCGAAGAAAATTAAGTATTTCTCCAGCTCAATAGCTGACTGAAAATAATTGAAGAATTTATGAAAGTTCACAATGTTATGAAAAAAATGTTTATACGTACTATCTGATTGTGAAATTGATAGTCAAAATAATTATATGTCATATAATATAAACTCATAAGAATGAGATACATATTTAACCAGTAATATATAATTTGACTTTATATCTATCAAAAGTATACCGTACTGTAGGATAAAAGATATAAATACAATACTAATTAATTAGATTATATAGTTGCAATTATTTAAAAAACGAATTCTTTCAAATAAATTAATTAAGGCATAGGTTAAGTAAACACTGACAGAAACCTCATGAAAAAAATAATTAGATAATGGGGTTTTTTTAAATTTTCTTATTTAAATCTTTGGCTGCTGTTTTTGAATATCTTAGGTTCCCAGCGAGAAATTGACCACGAAGAACCATTCATAGCTATGTTTGATAAAAGCTAGGTTATTTGTTGTTATTAGCTTTTCTCTATCTGTCCACGAACGACGATATAGGTTTATTCGTAAGTGAAAGAGTTAAATTTTGCAACTTTTTTTTGATTTATTAAAACCAATATATTATTGCATTATGTACTTTTATATTTTGTTATTTTTAAATAATATCTCTTCACTAGCATCGATGTTGGCGTGCGCGCCTAGCAATCCGGGAACGCGGGTTCGATTACCACATCTGTGGATGCGGGACTGGCTGCCCATTAGGTTGAGCAATATTTTCTGACAAACAACTCTCGTGAAAAATAAGCGGTCAAGACGTCTTCATATTCAGAGTGAATATCTTCACACTGTGTAGATTCATATGATCCACTTTGGAAGTGAACATTGCTTAATTTTTTTTTACAACATGTTCGCTCCCAATATGGAGCAAATGGATCTACACGGTATGAAGATATCCACTCCGAAAGAGGAGTATATGAATCTCCGCACTGTTTAGATTGTCTTGACAGATTATTTTTTACGAAAATTATTTGTCAAACATTTATTCAAGCCAATGGATATTAAGTCCTGCGTTTTCGAATTTTTGAAATCCGACAGATGGAGAATCTAACCCGCATTCCCCAGACCGCTAGGCGTGCACGTTACTAACTACGTTACCGGTGAGACAAATAAATAATAATATAAAATATTAAATTGCCTACCAAAAAATCTGGTTAAATTTTTAATTAGCGACATCTACGTATCTTGCACGATATAACAATATTCAATTTAATTTCGCAGTGCAAAATTGGTGTTTAATAAATAGTTTCATGGAGGAAACACAGATGGCGCTATTTAGTCATTATGTTTAATTACTTTAGATCGATGGTATTTTTATTGTGAAATAAGTAGGTGATACAAAAATAATGTGATATTGTATGTACTCACTGCTTTTAAATTAACCTTCATGACATTGTTAAGATACGATGGAATCTCTGTAAAGAGTGTGAGCTGCACCCAACTGCTTCCCATGTGAGCTATGGCCATGGCCCACATTGGGACGCAGGTCAAAATCTTAAGCCATGGCACGGTCATAGGCTGTAAAAATATTTCTGATACATAAACATAATAAAAACAATAATAAACATTACATGTAAAATAGTAAATTTATTATTCATTCATGGACTATTTTTATACTTAATAAAAGTATATTCTTTTAATGAAATATACTTGTTTTTAAATAACATTTCTTGATTAGGTTCCTATTGAATTTATAAATCTACCTTTTGCTTGGTTTGTTGGCCTAGAGAGATTTGAATATAGTCCCTTTCTTTTTCGCTTATACTTTTGTGGACTGCAGGACTTTCAGCTCCGTACCAAAACCAAATAAGTCCTACGAGAATATTGATAACTCCGGCGCTGTAAAATATCAGAGGCCAACCATAATAACTCGCTGCTAATGTGCCAGATATTGCCATCACCAAGACTGTTCCAAATTGAGAACCTAGAAAAAAAAACACGAATAATATTATATACTGAAGTTATTTAGATTATTTTCCCCGGCAGTTTGTTATAAAACATTCTCAGCAAGTATTATAGCCATTTACGTGCAGATACTGTTAAAATATTAACGCGTGTATGTAAAAAAATGAATCAAATAAACTACTAACTTAATAGTTATTAATGGTTTGTGATAGGTATAATATGTTTAACCACTTCATCGCCACATGTTTGTAGAAACAGCGCGCTGGCACGCCACGTATTTTACGATCCTATACACCGTATACACGATTCTTTTTGGTTTGTT
>JAGVSQ010010047.1:0-13182 GCA_022683975.1 Rhyacophila evoluta
TCAGAGTGGATATCTTCACACTGTGTAGATCCATATGCTCCACTTTGGGAGCGAAAATGATATAAAAACATATATTATCATGGCAAAAATATACCATATTAATTATCATATATAACTAATTATTTAAAATAGAAATGAAAACAAAATTTATTGGTCATTCACTTGGAATAGTCACATTATGTGGTGGATACTTCCACAAAATTGCAATGGCTTTTATAAGACCTTTTTTATTTTTACTAACCGTATTATATTTAATTGGTTTACAAGTCCTTGGGAGCTTTTATCCCTTTCTCAACGTTGATACAATGCTGTCAAAATAATTCACACTTTTAACGCCGTAGTATATAATTGATGTATAATGATCGAAATAATATAAAAACCTGATAGATATTTTGATGTTTTTTTTACCGCAGAAATATTTTTAATTATTTTTGACGGTATACACATTAAACAACACAAGTAAAAAAAAAAAAAGAAATCATATCGTCAACATTGGGCTTTAATTTAAATACTTTGCAAAAAAATACATAAGCATGTAGACATTCATAATGAACTACAATTACTACCGATTACATGTGGTTATTTATTTATACTCGTATCTAAACTATCTATAAGTATTGTTTAACAAGACAATTTAATCTAATTTTATTTTACATGCAGTAACATTTTACCCCAAAGTTACTTCACGAAATATATTTCATCGCTTAAGCGTATCTTTTTTTAATAAATACAAAACTCTACGTGACGCATTTTACGACAGACGTATGATGCGTCAATAGAAGTCATAAAATTTTATAATGTATAAAAGTTTACCGATTATTATTTATGTTTTACATATTGCTTTTTTTCTCGAAAAAATATTGAATAGCGTGAATGAAGGATGAAATAATAAAAAAAATATACTAAATTAACATACAGAGTACAAGCAACTTATTTATGAACACAAATAAATAATGTTCCTTTTATTTAAGAGCTTTTTTTCAGCAATTGCTATGTCTCCTTAATATACTTTAAAATTCTTCAGTAATTTGGATCGTTTGCTGGACTATTCATGAATTCAATTTTGATTGAATTGATATTTACAGCATAATGATAACTGGATATACGAGATCTTACTTACTTAAGAACTAAACATTTTTTAAAAGTACATGTTCATTGCCGGGAATACGATGATGTATATTGGTATGATATGATGTATGGTCGCGATAAGCGAAATTTCGCGATCAAAAAATTATTAAAATTCAGAAAAACACTTAATGAATAAAATAAATAGCTTTACAAATAACAACCAAAAAATCTCTTACATAATATAATTCATTAACTTTATTCCGCGATGCGAAAAAGAATCTAGATTTCCTTGTTTCCTTTCTACGTTTATTATGTATAATTTTCCGATGGCTTTCAAATAATCTGTTACAGGTTACGGCCAGGCTTTATAAAACTCACCAGCTCATAAAAGCTTTTGAGACATCATTTTCTTGAGACATATTATGGTAGTTCATTTCCTGCATTTCTTCATTATTTAAGGGTTCGCCTTGTGATTTTAATAAAAATCTGAATATCATCTAAATTAACACCCCCGATGCTTTCGGAAGTGGCTATATGACTAATCTCTTTGATGGTATTTCAAATATCACTTACATTATCTTGATCTGGGTCGAAACAAAAACGATGATCGCTGTATAACGAATCTGCACTCGCCTACCGTATACGGTTTTTGATTAGTATTAAATCTCTATGGGAAACTGTTGACAAATTGACAACCTTAGAAATGTTTCTTTATGTACAAATTATGGATTTAGATTTAGCTAAATAAATACAATCATTCAATGTAATCTAAGATCCATGAAACGAAACGGTCACAGGACACTGGGTGCCTACTCTAAAATCGTATATTAACAAACAGGCTACGCTCAATAGAAATACATGACCAAGTAATTAAATGGCTAAGCGAAATAGTATAAAACATCTTTATCCATAAGATGACAATATTTCTACATAAATACAGTGTACAATATATTATTTTACAAATATTTTATCTCAGTATCATCGGACTAATAAATAAAGTACAAAATAACATTGAGGGAGTCTAGAATTAATTTAAAAGCAATCCATGGTTTTCGGCTTTGAAATTCTTTTATCAGTAACATTACACACAGGACATTCTCCTTTGATAACTTCGTGACTAGGCTACCCTTCTAGATTTAGTTGTTTTTCAATTTACTTCCTAAATTGATAAAAAAAACTCACTACCTATCTCGGTATTATTTGCAATGCGAAAAACAATCCGTCGTCGATTTATATCTTTTTCCCATTTTACTAGTTCCACAAAAAAATCATAAATATACAAGCACGTTTTTAGCCTAAGAAGAGAAGTAATAAGTACCACATCCTTGATCTATCTTTCGACAAGACTGATTCTTAATCATATAAATTTTGAAGGGACTTTATACACAAAGTTTGTTCTCGCCAACAAATTGTAACTAAAATACTAATTAATTAAAAAATATGTTTTCATGCTAAATCTTTACATTGTCTATTGAATCTATTGAAACCAATCGTAATAGTTAGGACAATATTAAAAATGATATAAGTAATGTAGTTTAAAAATATATTACTTTATTTCGTATTATCGTGGCAACAGTTGACAAATACATACAATGTATTGTTTTTCTTTTGCAATGCCGCTTCTAGCGTAGAGCATACGGTAGCTTCAGGATTCTCTGTAACCTGCCAGTTGATTCGCATCTTTCCGGGTCATGCCAGTATCTTTTAATTCCTCTGGGTATATTCTGTGGATAGTACCTAACAGTTCCACCGGTCGTTTTAAGAGAGAAGTATGATTCAGCCTTCCGAACTACAATCTCACAAATTTCTGAAATTAAAATACGATCAAATATGCTGTAACGATAAAAATAATACTCCATAATTATTCGAAATGATTTCAGAATTTTACTAAGTAAATATACATAGCTGAATGCGCGAATTGTCCGAGAGCCAATTTTGTAAAGAGGGTCGTACAAAATTGTCGTCCATACCTTGTCCTTCAACACCAATCTGGTATGAATAGTTTAGCGACCTCATTAAGGGGATGCCAGACTATCGATGTTAACTCAAAACAAACATCCCTAATAATAAAAAGACTTTTCGCCCCCTCTTTTGCTTTCCACGGCTTATTTCAGTGGCGTCTGACGAATTTTTTAATATGTTAATATGTACAATAAAATATACAACATATTTATTTTAAATATGTATATAAAAAATAATCATTGTCAAAATATTTAACGAGAGGTTCTTTTTACACCTGCCCTTAGAGACTGAGAAACCAATTTATTACCGATATGCGAAAAAAATATTAAAATTTTCAAAGTGTCGATATTTTTGAATTTGTCATACGTTTTTGTATTTTATTATGTTTAATTTTTATGTCGTGATAATCAAATACATTGCAACAAAATATTTTTATTTGCATTTAATGTAGCTTGATTCACCAAATTGAACGAGAATCAGTTGTCATCAAATAACTCTACTCTTTGGAAATATATCCAGGCATATTTGATTTAGTCAAAATTGTTTAAAACATGTCGGATTCGAACTCGTAACCTCCAGCACCAAAGCGCGTACGCTTAATTCTAAGCCACTAGGAGGAACTAATTATTACTAAAAAAATAATCAACATAGTTCAGTGCTCAGTATTATGTATAATATTTTTTTTATACCATGTTCACTCGCAAAGTGAAGCATATGGATCTCCGAAATCTGAAGACTTTTTGACAGATTATTTTTCACTAGAATTGTTTATCACACAACTACGCAACCCAATGAATATCAAGTCTTACATTTTTGGATTTATAAAATCCAACAAGTGGGAAATCGAATCCGCTTCCCCCGTATTGCTAAGCGCGCACGCTACTAACTACACTACCGAGGAGAGAAATGATATTACATTTATTTATTTACAAGTTTTTTCCAAATGGAGCATGTGTATTTTATTCAGTGGGAAGATATCCACTCTAGAAAAAAATTAAATATTCTCCGCAATGTACGATATGTCATGAAAGATTAACGAGAATTCGTAATAACCCAATTGCTCAACCCGTCGGCCTTCCAGTTCTACAAATTTGGATTTTTTTTTAAAATCTTCAGCTGGAGGAATGAAACCGGTAATTTCTGGATGGAAGTGTGTACGCTAACTTTTCGGTTAGCGAAGAGATAAAATTATTTATTTAACATTGAATTGTTAATAATGCACTATTATTTTCAATTAATACTATCGGTACGTCCCTGGATTTAGCTTGTGTCATAGCCGCCACTCGAGCACATGGCTTGCTAAAAAACGATACAATCATAATTGAAAAAAAGTAATCCCTTTTATCATGAAATGACACCAGCCGCTTAGGAGAACTACATTAATGACACATCTTCCACTCTCTTATATTTTTCTCTACGCCAGTGGTCTCCAACTGATGAAATATCGCTCCGTACATTAACATCATTTAATGATATATCATTGCATTAAAAAAAGGGTTGATTGTTTTATAATTGAATTTAAATCATTCGCATTATACGATTATTCAAATATTTTAAAAGTCGCTATACAAAATTAACAGATGCAACAAGTGAGTGTCGTTCGTTAAATTTAAATTTTAAACAATATCATAAATGCCCTGAGATATTGTATGTACATTGAAGAATGAAAAGTATAACATTATACTTCGTGTTTTCGTAATTATGTACTAAATATTTGTTATTACATTTTCAGTTTTATTAATCAAAGTTTGTAATAATGTGCCACAGCTGGCAACATATGTGAGCGTAATGAAAATAAAAAAAATATTTGATCTTATATTATAATTTAGCATCGTTTATTTAATTGCACTGAAAATAATATAGTTTTTAGAGCGTTATATAAAAGATAAATTCATCGTAATTATAAAGCACACAGTTCAATAAAATACATGAAATAGTGCATAGTTAAATATAAAGGTACTTTTCTCAGATTAATTGGGTTGATCGGAGCCAGTGGCGAAGCTACCGAGGAGCAGTTAGCGCAAGGTGTATCAGGCGCACGATCATGGGGGGGGGGGGGCGCAAAATATTATTGGGGGCGTGAGGTTTAGAATCAAATATTTATTTAAGGTGGTGGTGAGAGCTAGAAAAAAACTAGAAACCATAGTGGGCGCAATGATTCTACTTGTTCCAGGGCGCTGAATATGTAGCTACGCCACTGATGGGAGCTATTATAATATACTAACCATGATTAGAAGCAAGAAACTTCACTATCTACAATACGTCAATAGGTTGAAGTTTTCATTTCCCCAAACAATCATTAATGCCCTCATTGATTCTGATGTTGGTAAAAAAATGATTTATTTTTCTATTTCGGCGGCCAAATAAAAATCGATGATGAAAATAATTTTATTTATGTACTTCAATCAAATTTATTTTGTGTTAGGAATCAAAAGTATTTCAAATTATGATTATTCATAAATTGAAACCCGAAAAAACTGTCTTTTAGACGTTCATCATAATTTCATACTTTTTTTTAAAAATTAATTGACGATAACAGTTTTCAGTAACTTGTTTAATTATTAAATAATTATTTGTCCAATATATTTAAATGACTTCAATTATCAATATTCCTATTTATCAAGGCTTCAACTTAAAGAATGTAATTATACACTGTAATCATTTATCCAAAGCAATCTTCATATTTATCGCAAGAATACTTATAACTGTAATTTTCTTACATAAAATATTTCTGTTGATTGTTCGGGATAAAAAGTTAAGGGGTCTATACAGTTCAAGCTTGCATGCACAACCATTTATGTGTGACCATTGTTTTTTTTCTGAAAACGGAACATTTACTAATGTTAGGTACTCTTACGTGTATTTGATATAAACTATAAAACCGGCAATCTTCCGACATGGAATAACAAATAAGCCGTTCATGGATATGGGAAGCTACAATTATTATTATTGCTTAACATTAACTTTCTCGACTTACTGCACTGTGGGTTTTGAAATTCAATATGTAGTTTATATTACTAAACGAAATTAAAATAGTGTTACATACAATTAAAAAAATATATTATTAATAAAATATTAAGCGATATTAGAATAGCGGTAAAGTTATTCAACCGATAATTAGTAGTTCTAACTAATGATAAAGAGACTCAAGCTTGAACTGAATTCAAAGTCTTTTTTTTTACTTCATCACTCTTCTTGTGAGGTTCGTAAAACGGAAATAATAAAATAACAGAGTCGCAATATCGTTAATTCTTTGACACATGGTCACCGTATTTTTATGATCGTTCATGCGTTCTTGCGCAAGTTTACATGAGCGTGTGTAGCTCCCTTTACAGTACTTTATTATCATCATTTTGTTCAATATTCCAACCTGGCTCTACTGCATTGTGTTAATGTAATTACACAATTTTGATTTGAAAAATTGACACATAAAATCATATATTTTAAATTTTTTTTACCAGCAGATCGACACGATGAGTGCTGATTATTTGTAATTATGCATTTTTATTCACTCAGCCACGGAAGCAACCAGTTACAATATGTATAATCCCAGTTTTATTTTATAATTATGGTATTAAATATTATTTAGGAAAACTACTCCTTCATCACAAACTACTGCCCTTAATCATCTGTCTCTATTGATGGTCAACCATCCCCTCCGTCCACCATCCCGACCCCTTTTCATCGCTCTTCATAATACTCTGGGCTGAGTCTTCAAAGAGATGTAGTAACCTTTTCAGATAATAGATGGCGGAGATTACTGGCCGACCGACAATGGACTGAAATTAAAATAGTAACATAGAAGATTCTATGATTGAAATCTGGAGATTGGCAACTTGACTGCCTCGCGCTGAATCCAAAATATATACAGTTTGTAATATTAGTAGATACTTAGACTTATTCAAACATATCCGATTCAAACATGGAGCATGTTAATTTCCACAATATAATAAAAATACTTGTTTTGTAAGATATGTTTTCATGATAATTGGCTGTCGACTATTAGTTATTTTTAATATAATACATTTTCTGCCAAAATGCACTCGCCTATGAACTCAGTCACTGAGGTGAAGTTATGATGATGTTTTCTACTTATTTCTACACGTCCGTTCTTTATGTGGAGCATATGATTACTGCGTGGCGCTTCCAGTATTATCTGTTACCCACTAGTCACTTTGCATACTCCTACGTCTTGCCAAGATACTTTAACTCTACTGAATGTATCCTGTAAATAGTGCCGTCGATGGTCACTAAGGATGCTGGAATTCCGCTTGTTGAAAGAAGAGGCAAGCAGTACTCAGGCTTTTTTGAGGCATCAGATAATTTTTAACGTAACAGGGTCTTGCAGTCAGAAATAGGAAAATTTACTTTCCTTGTCATTTTTACATTTTTGATATATTTAATGGTAAATTCATGTGGAATATGTTTTTGCAGCCTTTAATGATTCACAAATTATTTGTACGCGAAACGTAACAATAAATTCAATAATTTCATTCCGCCATCCTTATTGTATATATTGAATACGTATTTTTTTGTAAATTTAGTTTCAATCAGTCAAGACATGTCTTTACATTGCGGGGTGTCATATACCTCACGTTTGGAGTGGATATCTTCACACTGTGTAGATCCATATGCCCCAATTTCGGAATGAACATGATATAAAAATCTATGTTAGTTTTATTTAAAGACATCAATTATCTCATGTGTTTGCAAGGTATAAAAAAAATTATCCATCTATTATTTATTCAGCAATACGAGCTCTCTGTTATAATACAATACCAAATGATACATAAAAATTATCATCAATGAATAGTAAAAACAGCCGAGTCTTATTCGCAAGGGGTCGATTTGGGGTCAAACCATAGAAGTAAAAATATTAATGAATTGATAAAATCAAAACCAACGATGCATTTGTAAAATGCATTGTCTTTTTGTACATAACAAAACTAAATACAATCGTGTTAAATATTGATTACAATCTTCATGTGAGAAGACATACTATAATGTTAAGCTAATTATAATCTTTGTAAACACACAGTACTAATACACAATTACCGTACTATAAATAGAGAAGATAACCTTACAGTGAATAATTTCGTGTTTAATAAATATGATACTTATTTTATTTCAAATTAAGGAGAAAAGAAAAAACATTTTTAACCATTTTACATAAATATAGTCATAAGAAGTTAAATAAATTTATAAAAAAAAATGTAGGATGTCAATTTTTAATGTATTTATCAGTAGGGAGACAATTTTTTTCAGTTGGTATACGTGGAGAAATAATTTCTCTCTATTCGATTTTATTCAAACTATTCCTCTTTAAACAAATTCTTCCAAATTCAAACGTTTTTACCAAAATATTATAATTCGTTTGTGTAAAATATTTAGTTTCAAACTAACATCTTCTTTGGCTAAATGTATTATAAAAAAAGGCTTTTTTGGGTAATACAATAAGGCATATAACCCATATTTTTTTCAAGACATTGCAACGTATCTTTGACATATGAAGATGGGTCAATGTAGTACTACTTCACGGATCGAATTCAGCTATTTGGTGAATACATTACGTTCACATCTTTAAATGAAATATTGGAAAGCAGTTTGAAATTACAGCACGGTTAAGCATGCATTCATCTAATAAAACAAAATTAGTTCTGAAAACTAAAGTAATGTAACTACATGTATTCAGTGCCGCACCATGGGTAGTAAAAAAGTTTTTTTGGAATATCTGCTAACACATTAATTGTGTTTCAATTGATTTATAATTTGCACGTTGTAAACTTTCTATCGCAAGTAGAAAATAATGATGAATTTATTTAATTATTCTTATAAAAAGGCGCCCATCATATCAATGCGCCCTTGTTATGTGTACAATCTTGACATTAGCACGTCGTGGCCCTGCAAGTATTTTTCAAAAATAAAAAAGTGTAATAGCCGTATAACTGAGAAGTTACTTTTCCAGAATTCGCGTGCAGAGAATAAACAAGTTAATGGAATTAATAACGACGATCAATTTTCTTCAGAGCACACCAAATCGTTTAAGACGGAACAATGCGTAAATAAAATCATAATATACTTAAAAGCAGGGCCGTGCGATGCTGCGTTTCTTTAATGGGTCCAAATTAAAAATGAATTTCATAATATTTTTTCATTGAAAAGGACCTGTCTATTGTTTGGCGCGTATCACACAAAGGGCCGCCAAATGTGGTGCGCCGCACGAATCGCACGACGCGCGCGCGTGCAGCATACATCGCGCACCTGTCGCGTCGTAAGGGTTAACGGTGAAGCCTCATTTTTTAATTGAATCAACTATATGCATTATTAATTAATTTTATACAACACCATCTGGATTTATATACGAGGAATGTATCTGTACTTGAGAAGCATACGAATGCAAGTCACAATTTAGATAAAATGAGGTAATAATCTTTTTTATCAGTGAGGAAAGATAAAAATCGTATCATAAATGATTAAATAAATATAGAATTGCATTTGAATGTAACAAGCACAACGTATTAGAAGTAAAAAGACTCAAGTAAGGTGTAAGGAATATACATATTTTTTTTTTACCGGTTTCATATTTACACTTGATTATGATTATTAAGTCATTAAAGTTTTTAAAAATAAGATTTTTGGCTCACCTGAATATTTCACTTTATGTAGTTTTCCATTCGTCTCCTTCTCAGCTACATATATTTTTTCTTTTAGCATAATAAATTGATCATCCAAATCAAATTGCATTACAAACAAACTTGATTTTAAAAGGCGGAAGCCTAAACATAACATGGCACTGGTATCGGCAAAGAAAGGGAATTGATAGCATTTCTAAATTAAAACAAAATTTATTACACGCAAAAGGAAACTTTAAAGTATTCTTGGGAAATGTCTTCAAATGTGCAATAAAAGAAATAAACTACTGTATCAAGGTAGAGTCAATTTTTAATTGATCGATTTATCCAATTTCATTGATTGAGTGGACTCTGATAATATATCGAGAGGCTTACATATTGTTTTTTTTAATATAAAATAACACATCAAGGCACTGTTCCAATTCCAGATCACTTTCGGATCCAATTCATAGCACAGTTCGAATCCCGTTATAACGAAACTCATGGATAAAACCTCCCTTTTGATATCATTATACCGGTCGTTTTACTGAATATAAGAAAAACAATACACGTTATACTGGAAAATGTGTTGCTTTGGTATTCGTTATAAAGAGATATCGCCTGTAAAGCATAGTGGTTTTGCTATCAATTATAATTTTCTGAACACTTCCTGGAAACGTCTTGGAATTCCTTTTATCAAACTTGTATCCAGTCAATGCTACTAGACTGAAAAAAACTGCCTAATTTATTAAAAGTCATCGTGCATTTCACATTAATACATTTAGCATGTCAAGTATTTTTTACTCAAAAATACTTGATTTGTATTTTTAGTAAACTTTTTATATTTTTTAAAATTTGTTTTTATATGTTGCGAACATCGCAAATTAATAATTCAAATCATTTACAACATAGAATAGTAACAAAGAGGTTACATTTGTTATCGAAAAAACTTATTAGAAGAAAATTAACTATAAATAAGAAGTAACAAAATTTATCAATTTTATTGAACGAAAGAAATGAAAACCAAGAGAGCTTGCCCAGTGAGTTAAACACATCTTATATTATAAATTTACAAAACAACATCAGTCTATACTCTCCTTACTCAGGTGGAAGAAATCAATAAGCGAGGCAATTTCGTTAAACATAGCCTTTGCGCTCCTCATTGGCATTACTATTGACAGATTAGCTGTACACTTTGGAATAAAAAAAATAGTAGAAGTTCTCGATTTCTCAAGTAGTTATATTATATATTATATGTAAAATGGACATTTTAAATCTATGAAAGACACAGTATAGCATTCTATGAGCATTTTTTCATCTCAAATCTAGAATCACTGTCTTGTGGTAATGAATTAACAAATTCTTCAAAGCTGATACAAACTACTCATTGATATCATAAAAGTCTCTGTATATCACAAGAATATTAATTTAAGCTAGCGTAAATGTGTGTTGTTAACAACATTCATCTACCCACCGAGAAATCTTCAAAACATATGTATCGGTAGCCGATTCGTGTCCCGGGACACGGGTTTTGATTTAATCACAGCGGGATTCGATTTCTGGGAATGTTCACTCGCGGGGAGGGGCATCTAGCGGAACCCCCACGACGCAAGATGTGATTTGTTTTCGCCGCCACTGCACTCTAACGCCTTCTTATTTGTTTCTGACCGTAAATTATAATTGAAATCGGATAAGTAGGAACATATTTTATTTCTGGATTTTTTCGTGTCATGAAAGCATGACCGCAGACTTAGATAACTGCCACCTCTTCTTCTTTTTAATCATTTCTTCGCTGCGAGAGTTTTGAGGTTCTTCAAATTACTTTTCTATACGTTACAGTGCAAATAGTCTCAATTAATACTGTATTTCTTTCATCGAGTTGAGTAAATGAACCTAACATAAATTATCCAGTTCATGTTGAAGACGATAAATCTCAATGATACAATACGTGCCAACTTATGGAGCCAAATTTTGACCATACAATGCGCCATCTATGAAATATCTACTTGTTCATCTAATTTTTAACCCCTTGTCTACTAAACAATGATACATATTCATCAGCTAGAAATGCTAAGCACGATCGTTTTGCTTCTCTTTACGTCTAACGTTTTTAAAAATGTATACACTACGAAAATGGAAAATCGGATGTTCAATTATAATAATACAGTGTTTTTTTAACAAAAATTAGTATAAATGATTCTTCGTGGTCACTTTCTTACAAGTATTGTAATATTTAAAAAATATCGTAACATCAAAAAGGCTTATAAAGAGACTTATATTATAACATGTCTCCAGACGAAAATGGAAAGCAGTATTTATGAATCACATAAACTGGTTAAAATAATATATGTTAAAGTCACCAAGGAAATTTCAAGAAAAAATCATTTCTAGTAAATTAGCATAATACATGTATGATAATTGTGGAAAAACTGTTCTGGCAACTGTTTTTCACAAGAATTGATTTCCAACAAAAGATTTCCTGGAATGTCACGCGGGTTATCTCGTTTGCGGATTTTCCGTGCCAAATGTTGAAATTATACTTAATGTAAATTGTATTATAGGATTTTTCACCATCGAAAGAGTAATTTTATTTACTTTTGGATATTGCTTTAAGCGAGAAGTTATAAGTATGTGAAGGAAGTTAAATAATAATGCATACGTGCGAAAGCTAAAAACAACGAGAAAACATAATTTCTGGAGAGAACTAAAAATTTTCAAGTAGTGTGAAAGTAAAAAAGCAAAAAAAACATAAATTTTGGAAATAACCAAAAAATATAAGCGGCGTGAGAGCTAAAAAAACTATAAAACCAAAATCTTGAAAGGAAGCAAAAATTTTAAGTAGCGTGAGAGCCCGTGAAGCCATTTGGGTTGGCCAGTTCTGACAAATAAAAATTCTCCGGTAATATTTCATATTATACCCCAGTTCGGATTGTTGTTTAATTTTCCGAGCCTTCAGTACTCGCACGGATAATCAAGAATATATGTATATCAGTATGATTATATGTTATATACTATTTATAGAGTATGAAACTATGGCACATATCTGGAAAAAAGAACTTCAACCTGATGATGACTTAATGATAAATTGCTATGGCTTTTAAAACAAAACTACAAAATAAATGAGACGATTTATTGTTAAATATATAACTAGAATCTTTGGTCTTAATTTACCGCTTTCTTTTGTTAACATATCAATTAAAAATCGATTTTCAATTTTCGTATTAGTATTCAAACGATGTCGATGATGTTGTTTAACCTATAAAATGATTCCAATTAATTGCATACAACGCCTGCTAGCAATAACGCATACAAATAATTCATTTTTTGTTTTGATATTTCGAAGACTGACCGTCATCAAACGAGTTTCTAGTATCAGCCAGTGGCGTTCGTTTACTGGGGTCAGTAAATATAATTTAGTAATCCCCGGTAGTGTAGTTGGTAGCGTTCGCGCCTAACGACCCGGGGAATGCGGTTTCGAATCCCCATCTGTGTCGGGTTTTTTAAAAAATCCAAAAATGCAGGACTGGTTGCCTATTAGGTT
>JAGVSQ010010049.1:0-13181 GCA_022683975.1 Rhyacophila evoluta
GTTACGCACTATGCCTCGCGGATATATACGTCATAAGCACTAAAGAGGTTAATATTGTGTAGTGTAATAGGCCTTTATTATACGTAAATGAGAAAATTAAAGTTCATTAAATAAAATCAATAACAATATAACTCAACATTTGCCTCTTGATTGATGCGATTTTTACGGGAGGAAATAAAAAAAGCAATGTTTATGATTTATTTACGACGTAATTTGCGGGAAAAAGCGATGGCGAGCCATTAAATCGCGGATATTGAAAACGGTCCGCCGATAAATCTGTGTTTACGCTGAAAATACCGACACGAAAATGCTTCCACATTGTATGGAAATTAATAGAAAAGCGTGTCTGATCGCCGGTCTAAAATACGAAACGTCAAAAAAATGCCCCTCGATTGTCTTTTCAATCTATTCCATTTATGATTTTCATTGCGTAGAAATAATCAATTAAAACATACATAAAGCAGTAAGTAGTATTGGAAACGCGTTTAAAATTTTACTATGAAATATTTTTATGAATTCACCTACCAAATATTTTTCTTTACGGATTTGTAATTTTATAACCGTTACACCCGAAATTAAATTGGTATACCACCACTATTAACAGTTTCATTAGTGCGTTAATTTTTAATGTACACATGTTTTAAACACTAAAATCTTTCACTCCTATCAATTCAACTAATATCATAAAATCAATCGATTTGGATCTGCCGATTTGTAAACAATGCTCTTCAATTTCCAGACAACTAATAAAATTAATTGAAAAGTTATTCCATCTTATTAAGAATGTGTAAAGCATTAACACACGAGGCCACTCCCATTTCTGAATCAAAGGAACACGTGAGGAGAAATTTTAACCCATAGGACTGATTTATGTGACATTTTATGTTTTTCTGTGAATAGCAATATAAGTAATCTTTTCGATATTTTACAAACTATAATAATAATAAAAAGAGCATAAGGGACTTTTTAAATGCTGAAGTCAACCCTTTTTTAGTAATTTTTTTCATAATTTTATATTAAAATAAATAACATTTTATTAAAAATTGATAGTCGTGTACGTCCATACTCCTATAAAGAATTAATAGCCTAACACAGGGTTTCGCAAACTATGTTCCGCGGAACACCAGTATTCTGCTGAACCTGAATAGGTGTTCCGCGACAATTTGGACAGATTTTATATACTGCAGCACATTTAAACATTTTCTTAGAAGTAGGAATTACCCAACCTACAAAAAAAGCTAAGCGTTCCATTCAATTTTTTGGGTTTGTGAAGTGTTCCACTGCAGAAAAGGTTTGGGAAACCCTGGCCTAAAATAATCTTTTGCTGGATCAAGGGAAATCTTCTCCTAGCTGGTACAGTTGGATAAGAAAAAAGTGTCGTATAGCGTGGTTCTCAACGAGATTCAATGGTTAACGTATCCACCATAAAAAAATAGAGTTGTTAGATTGACTATGGAACACCATTGGTTGAAAGAGCACATTGAGAATATCATTAAACTGAAGTATCTCGCGCAGCACGTGACCTGGTCGAAGCGAAAAGTTAAAAACCGTTTAATAATAAAATTTCTCCCTCTTATCTTGAATTTTCGTGAAAAAAATCATTCAAGATAGTCTTCATATTGTCGAGAATCATATTCGTCACTTTTGGAGCGGACACAGTAATAAAAATAGAACACAGCGGTATTGTGCTCATCGAATAGGGATTCAACCTCGGGTGACGATGATCAGTTAAAAATACAAACCATTATTTTGTGACATTTCGTGAGCGATAGGTATTTTCATATCAACATATTTTCCAGAATACATTTAGGAATAGCGTGTAGATACGGTGTAAGATAATACACAGTCCCCACACGATGCAAATATGTAGCAGGTAAATGGTTTATAAATATTCATAACTGTTTTCATAAACACCCAGTACTTTTAACTTATTATTTGCATTTTATTATAAAAGTGAGAAAGTCTTTTCAATAATGAAATATGTACTTGTAACTAAATACGTAAATATATTCAGAAACAAAAGAAAATATAAGTATGAAAAAAGCTAGATACAACATGTTCTCACTAAACTTTGTCCGCTAAAAGATAGTATATCACAGTGGAAATCCTTTAGCATGAAAACGCTTAATGTGAAAAGTCTGTTGATATGAAATAATACTACGGTCCCGACAAAATACATGTAATTTCATATATATTTTCCCTGTTAACATGAAAATAATTTGCACCTTGACCGAACAAATTTTATCGGCAGCCGGGTGGTCAATCAGATGTTTTTACTCCTATATTTACTAGACCTGCAATTTATTCGAACACGATAGAAAAACCTTAATTTTTTTTTTGCATTGGAACGAAAATAATATGACATATTTGACAATGTATTTACTGTTAATTGTTAAGAGTTAATTTTAGCATAAAACGAACTAATTAAATTTTACGATATACGAAAAACATTGGTGAGTTCTTTTTTCATCTGTTTTAACCATGAACTTCATTTTACGTGAAAAAATATTTCAGTCTCTTTGGTTTCATGCTAAGCGACTGGAAGACAGAATCTTAACATGATGTTTGGACAGTATTAAAAATACTGGCAGATAATTAATCGATGTTCTTCCATTTGTTGTTGGTTAACATAAGAAAATAGTTGTTTAAAAAAATCTCTTTGTCATCAAGGCTTGATCATACCAGAGTTAGACAGACATTACTAGGGCACACCCAATTACATACTAGACAAGGTCGTGGGAAGTTGATTATGGGATATTTTTAGTTCTCCGAATAACACCACGTTTGATACTTAAAAGCATATGTCCACATAACGGGAGATATAAGGGAAAGAAAGTGTGGAGAAGACTTAACTGTTAACTATCGAATAAACGATAATATGGTTATATTTCGTTTATATATCAGTTAACTAAGTGAGCTAAGTCAACAATAATGCCTTCAACACGGAGTGCGACTCAACTGTATAGACGGCATAAGATCCACTATATTAACAATTATGACATTTTTTCCAAACTGTCATCATATCCGCCTGCACAGGAAGTACAGAAACTTACCTAAATAGCATGTTTTTGTTAATAAAAAAATGTGTTCCACTTCTGCGTTATTAAAATGACATTATAACCTTGCATACGGAATGGATTATGGCGTAAATGCTATCATATAAAATATTTAATTGGCTGACATTACTTTTAGTTGCAATAAAAAACAAACACGAACATTTCTTAGCGTCGCGTGGATTGACAGCGCGAACTAAAATATTTACCCTACTTTTTGTAATCAATGGATCAATATTATATGTTTGCTCTATATGAAATAATTACATGATGACTTTTCCACTTAGTCTATGGGTAATTTATTTGATGTTTGTGTGATAATCTCAGCCTTCAGTGTTCGATAAACGGGATCTGAAAAGAGTGCCAAAATATACGAAACGCATTTAGATGCAAATGATACAATGTCGAATTCTAGACCTATTGACGGTGCACAAAATATTGAATGCCATACATACGTCAGTTCTATTTTGCTAGACAGATAAAGTGCATAACTAATGAGGAAGTGAGACAGAGCTAAAAAATGCACTGGTTAGATAGAAATAGCAATAATGTAGCAATGAGACGATTTCACCGGCTACAACGAAACTAAATTAAAAGCTTTTAAAAATATCGCCATCACCGGGAAAATACCACCATGCGGTCAATTTTACGAAAATGAGGAGAGCTTTAACTGCTCTGCCGATTGAAGAAAATTCCCATGTGTTAGAATATACTGTTATTTAATTAAAACTATTTCTTTGCATCTCTTATGCGATCATATACAAAATGTAATTTTGAAATACATCCAACATATTTGAGATCTACATATAAAAGCTATTGTGATTAAAATTTTAAAGTTTTTATTTGTGAACATACATTATATCTTGACTCAACCATTACCAAGCGTATTTTTGGTGATTACATAAAGAACAACCCGTGTTGATGATTATATTTATACACAACTACTTTGTTTTTGACCAATAAACGCGTTTCAAAAAAATGTCTGGCGAGTGTTTGGTGCATACATAATGGACTAAATGTGCCCTCCATCCACTCGCCCCGTCCTTACACCTGGTCTTAATCAAGCGGATCTGATATCGAGAAGTGACCTACTTCATTTGACGGGAATGTCCCGAGAGTAAATATAAATTACCCAAGACTTAGGTTGCCACATACTCAACTGTTCTGAAGTTAAAAGAAATGTAATGAGAAATAAGAACTTAATTGAAATGAATGAAGACTTATTTGGTCTATCAATTTATGTGAAGAGATTATCAAGCTCACCGTATAAAGACACAAAAAAAGCAATGAAATTCGCCTTTGTGGTAACCAAGTCGAATGGCTCCAATAGCTGGTTGGACCGAATTGAGGAACTCTTCCCGTTCCATACACATTCTTGGACATTACCACAGAATGTGATAAGCATCCTCTTCTGGACAGCCATAAGAACACGTTGGCTGCTTAACAAACTACCGTGGTCTGTAATAAATTGGACACTGAAGTGGCCAGGAGTCAGCTTGGTTATCTTCGTGCGCCATTTAATATTTGTAAAAAAAATATGTATGTGTGCCTGCCTTCAGTCGACGAGTCCCACCTACCATACCAAAAGAAATGTCTGTGATTATATTATCTCTTTTAGAAAAAAATCACATTAGTACACCTGGTGTAGTGAGTTCCCTCACGTAAAAGCAGTTGTTGTGGAGTATCGATATTACCGACAAGAGTGCTATTACTTCTAGCGACGCCCTGAGCATGCATAAGACCGTATATTGTAACTTGTTAATACCGATGCCATATGAAACTTTGTACGAACTGTTTGTTACCGCCGGTAAATAAGCACGCGTAATGTATTTTGTAACAACAATGACATTATGCTTCTCATTATGAGCAAAGTGCGACAGCTGATGAGAATTTAAGATAAGTATTTTTCCACAAATTGCATTAAACTTATACATATATGATTGATATAATACTTTGGCTTATTTATTCACATCGTGTAGACATCTCTTGTAGCAACATCCGTGACATGAAAAGGTGATGATGAAATTTGAATTTATTTTAACTATAGTAAGATTCCAGAATAAAATCGTAAACAAATTGTAACAATACGTTATAATATATGTCAATAATATCATTGTAATCGAAGGTTCAATTAAAATATATAGTACAAAAAAATGGCTATATCGCTAAATGATACAGGCAAATTATACCGTAGAGTTCGTACTCAAATCAAATAAATCACATCTTCATAGCTCGTCTTTAGTTACACGCTAGGGTTCATTTAAATTTATAATCGTACTATGCTGCCGGGAAGACGTAGCGTAGTTGGTAGCGTGTGCGTCTAGAAATTCAGAGAATGCGGGTTCGATTCTCCATCTGTCGGATTTAAAAAAATCCATAAATGCTGGATGCTCTTTGGGTTTGAGCAATTATTTGACAAACAATTCTCGTGAAAAATAATCTGTCAAGAAGTCTACATATTGTGGAGATCCATATGCTCCACTTTGGGTTCAAATATGGTATAAAAAAGGTTATCGAATGACTGATTAGAAGACTAGAAATGGCTTGCAGATAGTGGAAGATGATAGATATTTCCTGGATAAAGTGGCAGTGCCTTTAAAGATTTTCCAAATACTGTTTTTCTTCGCATCACATAAAATCTTTCGACATTTACATATTTTCTAATTACATCATCAAACTATTAAAGAATCATACGTTTAATTAAATACTTCTAACTATTAACATAGATGCAAAAACATAGTTATATACGTACTGTCAAAAATATAATATTCCGAGAGATCATTTATTTTTTTATTGTGATATTATTTCATTTGTGATGTATGTAAAACAAGATAATCGTTGTGTAATCACAATTGCAGGACAATGTTGTGTGTTTTATGTGTAAAAAACTACACAACACGAACGTTATGTCACACGCGTCCCTGCCGCACATTTGTTTTAGTATTTCAGAGTGAATAATTATAATTACTCCATTCGTTGATTGCGAGACCGCAAAAATGCGGTTTATAGTAATGCTTTACGGTAAATCTCGCTTATACGCTGTGTATTATGTGATTCAGAATAATCGCATAGAATAAATCAGAATAAACACAATTATAGAGGTATTGTTTAATTTTTAAATTTTATAATAAATATTGTGTCGTAGCCGGCACATCATGATTGTGTTGACTGGTCCGTAGGCAAAATAGATAGCGTGCTCCACAATATGAGTAGCACAATACTATCACCGTTTACGTTTACATAATTAATTAAGGGCTAGTTAGATAGATTTAAAGTGAGACGAGTGAAATGCTGCAATTTAATAGCAACAAATATTTCAAACAAAGCGGGGTAGTGAACTACATACGTATTGTTTACTTGTTTTATTTTTTCCCCTTATTTTCCATATCCGGTCCGAAAGCTACACATTGTGCAGATGTCCACTACGAATGTGGAATATATGGATCTTCACAACGCGTCGACACATGTCTTGACAGATTATGTTTCATAAGAAAACAATTCCTCAACCCAATGGGTATCAAGTCCTACATTTTCGGATTTAAAAAATACGACAGGTGTAGGCATCAAACCCTCATTATGCCGCGGGCACGATAGAAGCCGCGGCGATAGAGCGACGGAAGCAGAGATGCAAAATAGCTGTATGAGCGGAGTGAGCAAGTTGCTGTGACGACACCGTGTTGGCGCTGGCGATCTTGACTTACTCACTCACCTATTCATAGCTATTTTGCATCTCTGTTACCGTCGCTTTGGTACCGTCGTTCTACTATCGTGCCCCCGGCCTTACCCGGATTGCGAGGGGCGCACGATAACCTTTACTCGATACTACCAGGGATGACAGATTTTATTAAATTACATTATTTCAAAATATCAAATACGAGATGTTTACATATGCAGGAAAAAACAAAACACATACGCCAGAATAATATAGTGACAATAATGGATACAATATTAAAACATTCCTATCATTTAAGAATATTCATGTTTGTTTTAAAGGATGTATAATTTATCTGTAACAATACCATCGATAGAAACACGTGACAATTTGTATTATAATATTTTTTGTTAAAAAACTTCGTTGTTCTAGATCTGGCAGGTGACGTTTTCAGTAGCATGACAAAAAAAACGGTGAAACTCAGTTTCTTTCACAAAAACAAATGTTCATTCATAAACAGATGTCAATTTTACATTGTTTTTCTTGTATTTGCAACAAGGTGATTCTAGTTATGACAAGGTTTCTCAAGAACTGTGTCGCGTACCTTTTCACGAAATTTGAACAAATTTAACGTAATACATATCGACTGTGGAAAGAAAAAGGACGTAGCCCACACAGAACAAATTTTACGGGAGGAAAAAAAAACGTTTATTGATACTATAATCGTGTTACCATAATAAATAAGAAAATGTCAGCACAGTTAGAATATTTAATAATATCGTTAAAAATTAATGGCTCATTATCTATTCCAATGCCGATTCATTTTAATACAATATTATTTTAACGGGTTTGTTACGAAGATTCTTGAAACAGGAAGATACATTTTGAAAAATACGCAAAACTGGGCATTTTAACCATTCGGCTGCTAAGCAACGATCGTTTTTCGTCTAGCATTTTAAGAATGTTACGCACAGTGAATATTAAAAGTTGTTAGTTATGTTTGACAACAATACAGTGATTTTTTGTATTAAAATAATGTAAATGGTCCTTGTGGTTTAATTCTTGGTTAGGATCAAAAAAAAATCAACCAAAGGAGTATTACGATCCGCATGGGACGGCCGAGTTCTTTAAGGTGGTCCATGTCCTGAATCGATAATGGTATTTGCCGTAAAAAAAGGTTCCTTTAAATCTATTCTCATTCGATTACTATTGTGAAAAAACTTGAGATAAGGTAAACAGATAATATTGTTAACAAACAAACAACAGAAACGGTTTATTGCACTTTATATCTAAGCAAAGAAATCAAAGTCGACGAACGCTTGCTGTGGGAATTGATGCGAGACCTTTCGCTTGAAGCAAGCTAGACGCAAAAAAATAACGACAATCAACTAGATTCTTTAGGATGGATAATAAGTTTTCGTAACGGTGTGAGTATTAAAATAACAGTGTTTTAATGTTTGTAAGACTATTGCGATAACTAACTAACTGCGTTTTAACTGTTTCGCCATCAGTTCTCTACGCTAAAAAATCCATCAAACATGATATGTATTTGGCAATAAAAACATGAAGCCAGGAAAAATGACATAATCAATTTTAAGCTGCAAATTCCAAAGTCGACTCGGCGGCTGTAGGTTGGTACTGAATGTTCGAATTTCAATCTCGCAACCACATTATGCCTTCCTTCACAGAGAGCGACTCGACGACAGCAGGTGACCAATCACAGTGACGTCTGCCTCGCTGCGATTGGTCACCTGCTGTCGTCGTCGTCGTCGTCGCCGAGTCGCTCTCTGTATAAGAAGGCAATGATGTTCGAAAATTTAAAAAATACACAATTGTAACTCTAATAAATAAAATAATTATCTCATAAAAAGAAACGTAAAGAGAATTCCTACTGTAAATATTCATATGATCTTAGTTATATATATTTTTTATATTGTTTATAACATAACGCATACCCTAACTTTGTATGAACATCAAACCACGTATAACACGGATTCGTACTACACGTTTTTCTGGAACCAAATGACCGTGTTACACAAGGTCCGAATGTAACTACTATTCTTTATGATTCTCTTGCGGATAAACCGACATTAAAAATATAGCATTGACATTATATAGAAATCGACACGGTCCAATTTAAAGAATTAATTAAGTGCTGTATTTAGAATGGGGTTTCACATACTCTAATACAGAGCTTCGCGAGCTGTGGGTCTTTGAGTTTGGAGTTTGAGGAGTGCTGCTCTAATGGACTATCTAGTTAAACGTTGGATTCAACGAACAACTAAGCTTCAATGAATAATACTGTAATGTCCATAGCGTGGAAAAAGAATGTTAAGTTACATGAAAAGGTTTAAAAAATATGTTTTACCGTGTCATACTGTCACTAGATATAAGTTATAGCATATTAGTAGACATACATACAACAATGTTATCTGAGGAATGGTAAAAACATTTTACTGAATATGCGCTAACGTTTTCTAACTAATTACAGCTGATATTTAATAAGATAAACTTTTAAATCAGAGCTGATAGAAGATTTTTAAAACATCGGTATCTGCGGGTGTATAGATACTGACCATGGTTATATTCAACTGATGTTCATTTAGGTGCTTGCTTGTGGCTACAGTTACTGTTAAGCTACAACAGTTAAACAGTAACATGTATAAGTACATAATTGACCATACATCTTTTGGGCATGAAACTGAGAAATTTGCCGTTCAGAGTATTATTGATATCTGTTTCAAGGAACGCACCTGTAGAATAGTTAAGCAAATCTGCCAGTAGTAATGACAATATGGAGAGTAATAGTTCTCGATATATCGAGCCGTTTTAGTCAAACGATCTTAAGCGGCCATTGTGCGATTTTCGTTTTTTATCGAATCAGTTCAAAATAGATATCCGCATGCACTGACAAAAGATCAAGAATGGCAGCGGCCAAAGTATTTTTCATTTTATCGCATGATTTATGTTTTAAATTTAGTCGAAAAATCGACGAAGCAAAACATCGTAAGCATCATATAGTTTTACGCTTACGATATTTTGCCGAAAACGGCTCGATATTAATGACACTTAGTGAGACGGATATAATTTAAATAAAAATCTAGCACACATTTTGTATCATTCACTTATTTCAATTTCTTGATTAAAACATGTATGCAATCTTTTTAAAACATTAATCACTTACGAATGATTCGGTGGAACGGCGAAAATTATCGAAGAATTTATGAAATCCAGACCGGAAAAATCCTCAATCGACTGCTTGTTTGATCTATAAATAAAAAAATTACAGAACAATATAATAATAGTGTCGTGAAATATTTCATGCTTTGATAAAAATGAATGAAGGATTCATTCAAGGGTTAAAAATCGGCACACAGGTGGCACGAGGCTTATCTTTCCAGGTGTGGTATACACTTAAAGTGGCTACACACGCTCATGAAAACTTGCGAAAGTATATTTGCACGATCATAAAAATACGCTGACCATATTGAGTAAATAAAACACCAGTTTTAGTCTTCATGTACTTCAAAGTTGTGCCTGCGTAATATTTAGACTTTGGCCCAAATCATTAAATAAACATTTTTTGCGTCTTTGTGTGTGGAGTTCGTCCCTTTTCCTTTTCACATTCGATATAGAGCAGTTTTCGACAATACGCAGGCTACAGATGTTATATTACTTTCCTCGACGCATTGTCATTTTATACTTCGCGTGCCTATATTTCGAGGTAACCCAACCAGTCCACTAGGCCAGTTTTTTTATTCGAGCTTCTATTTTGAGAGATAGGAAACCGGTTTTTTGATACAAAAAATATTTGATTACTCAACGAATACCTGTATGAATGATGCGCTGCTGTTAGTATATCAAGGACCATGAATTGCAAGAGTTAAACATTGATGTTTACTTGTCGTGTACACTATACAATCATATTGGCGATTAGCTGACTAGATTTTTCGATTTCATGAAACTACAAGACGAATAATTTTAGAAATAGAGTTTACTAACCTTTTCATTAGGGAGCTAATTTTGTAGGCATTACGTTTTAAACACTAATATATAATCAATCAAATAAATAGATAGATATGCCGATTTATCAACAATATTTTTCCAAGCAAAGAACAAAATAAACTGAAAAGTTATTCCAAATTGTTAAGAATGCGTATAACATTACTACACGTGACCGCTCCCATTTCGGGATCGAAGGACCACTTGAAAGAAAATTTGAACGCATAGGATTAATTTATGTGATATGTTATGTGTTTCTGTGAACATCAATATAAAAAATCTTTGGTTTCTTTACAAAATATGATAATTATCGAAAGACCGTAAGGGAATTTCTCAAAGCGGAAATCAACTTATTTTGCGTAATGTAATATTTTTTCTAGCCTAAAAATATATGATATAATTGTAACGACTTCTGCATATTATTGATAAATTTATCTAGGTTTATAAAAGAAATATGAGCATTATAATAAAAAAATAAAAGTATGGCTTTGAAAATAAGGCGAAAACCCGCACGGATGTACATGCACGTCAATACCACTCAAAGGGTTAAGCTTTTTTGTAATACCGATATCATTTCTAGGAAAGCTGCTGAACCATAATTTCCTTTAAACGTTATGATTTAACTTATATGAGCTTCCTTAATTTTGAATGCCCAATTCATAATTACTGAAAACAATGTACATACAGCGTATTATCTATTCCAGAATATTTTCTATCATCGACAAAACTCGTTTTTTTCTTAACTGTATTATAATTATTATGGTTTATACGTTCTTCTTCGTTACTTTATCACGTTTTAAGCCACTCACTTAGCAACTAAGAGGTCATTAATTATATTATTACTCATATTCCAGTATTTGCGTTATAAGTGATGCGTGTGTATTCTTAAAAAATCCTAGAGTTGCCAGATAACTATCAACCAAGTCTTTTATACGTGTAAGTTATTAAATGAAACCCAAGAAAATTGACATCGTAGAATTTATCGTGTAATTAACAGTAAAATTATGAATGGATACCAGAACGGATATAGATTGGTAAAATAAACTTTAAATTAGGTTTAAATAATATTGTGTAATTGTTTTTGGGTATATTTTGCTGTTAAAACTCGAGAGTTTTAAAATATGTATGACAAAATGTAATACATATTTATGTTAAGTAAGCAAATACGCCAATAGACTAAAAGTTTTTCCATTCTTCTGACCTGGTAAATCATATCTGATGCAACGCGAATTTCATCAGTAAAATACGTGCGACTGATTTTGAAACTGGACGCCTCATTATCGGAGAAACCGATTCAATTCCGGAGCAGTCAGTCAAACGATCAAAATTCGGTCTAGAAGTTTCGTAATTTTCATTGCCCCCTCCCAGAGTGCGAGCGCCCGGGAACACGTGATTTGAAATGAATGGACGGTCGCCTCACGCGCTGTCACGTGGGTGTGGTAACTTCTTCGTGAAAAAAATATTGCAAACTTGCATTATTCGGCAGGCGTCATCAAAACTGACAACGCGAACCCGAAGAGTACTCTCATTATAACTGAAAGATTTCAATTGGGCGACTAATTTGTTAACTTAGTTTATTATTAGAAGATCCTAATCAGATCCATTACATCGTGAAAACACATTTTTTTACCATACCGCTCCGAAAGTTACGGATACGGATCTTCAGAATATGAAGATGGCACTCCAGAAATTAAATAAGTATATGTATCTCCACAATGCAAAAACTATTTACTGACAAATTGTTTTCATACCAATTGCTCGTCAATTAATTTCTCATTTCACCAGGAATCCAATGTTGTGTATTTAAGTTTTTAAAAAAATCCTTAATATAAGTGGATATCGAACACGCGACTTTTGGCCGTTTATCGCACACCTTTACCTTTCGACTTTATCATTGTAGTAGTTAATCAAATCAATAAAAACGTTATTTTTAAACTGATTTTGCAATATTGACTATCGATTTTTATTTAATACTGGAAGGGTCTAATCAAACCTAAATTGCTATAAAAAATACAAAATTCTGATGTAAGGATACGCGACATCAGCAACTCTGTATATACACGAGATCTGCATATTGACGGATAAACACGAGGGGGCTATATCTTACAATATAATATGATGGTTTACGTAAATTATTTTGGGTGGTTAATTTATCCAAATGTGGATGCATCGGCACCAACGCCGAGGAGGTAATTTATAAATCCGAGATAGCCTATATTTTAAAGGGCGAGAAGACTTAGATGGTCAGATCACGTTGTTTGATGCGTGAATTAAAAGCGTTGCCTCAAACTTGCCGGTTTTTCTTCCGACCGATGGGATTATGGTGTCTTGGAAGATCGTCAGATATCACACATAGGATGCATTCATAAAATCTTGACAATGCTTGATAACCTTAAATATCATAAAAAAGCGTAAGAAATCGGGAACATCAACTGTTTTTAATTCCTAAATGCAGGATTATCCTGCCAGTAGTC
>JAGVSQ010010050.1:0-13180 GCA_022683975.1 Rhyacophila evoluta
TAATGTAGCCTGAAGATGCCGAAAGGCGAAACCCGGGTCGCTAATAGTGATCTCAGATATGGAAGTTTACCAGTTTTAAATAATTCAGAATTCAAAGACATTTAGTTAAAAAAAGAGGAGACACATGCTGACATAGAAAATTGAATTACTTCAATGAAAGCCATGTTTTCTGATGCAACAAGTTCTGCTCCACAGATGAGTACTTCCTGTCAAATGTGAAGACGGTGGATGACATCACGGAGGAGAGACGTCGACGGGTAGCATCAGGTGCCGGGTGGAGTCGGGGATTGGAGGCAGCGTTGGCAGCATGGCCATGTTTAGGTGTAACCGAATTGACATCAGGTGCGGCCTGCTCAGCATGTCGAACGCAGCGGGCCAGCCACCGTATCCAGGTATATGGGCAGCCTTATAATGCGGCCACTCTGGAACCGTGCCTGCCTGACCCCCGAGTGGCTTATGACAAAGAGGTGGCCGCCTGCCGTGCCTGCGCCCACCGTGTGCAGCTCTTTAATCGCATTTCGCACCAGAAGTACCTGATGTTCCTCGAGTGCAATAAGCGGGTGGCCGACAAGAGGTCGCAAGACCCCCTCAAGGATACCACCCTTATTCTCAACGAGCTTCTTGCTGATGAACCTTGGCTCTCACAGGTAACTGCTCAATTATTAATACTCATATGAGTGTAATTCATTTATATACCATAAAGTACAGACACTCCTAATGGTAAAGGTACAATCTCAAAGGTTATGTCACTGGAAAAAATAATCATGGAAAGTGTTAGCCTACTTTTGGGAAACTTGTGCTATCAGCAGCATGAGATCTGAAATTCATGTATTCACAATTTCCCTCCAGGATTGAATTTTAATTGTTCACAAATAGTTTGAAGCTTATGAATATTAGCTTTACGTGTTGTCACTGGGAAACTTGCATTCCATAGTTATATTGTATTATATTAAACTCTCAAGTTGCCTTATTATTTCATTCATTATTTTATATTTCTAATTGTAACTTTTGCAGTTATTCAGGGACATTCGTCAGTCGTGGGCGGAAGCAGAATCAATGGAGAGGAAATCTCGACAAGCAATGCCCAGACAGCACATGTAACTCAATGTGAGTTCATCTCGTGCTCAAGAGTGCTTTTAAAATGTACTATTGTATAGTAATGAACGATCATTCGAAGACAGATCGATAAGATATTGCCAAGTGACTGTTTATAAGTGATGCTGTCAGTTAAACAATTAAAGCGGTGCATTCTTCAGTGCGTTACGTTATTTATAGAAAATGTGTTCCGGAGACCCTTCAATGATTTGGCGGTCAGGGTGAATCGACGACGTCTCTGCACATTTTGAATGACCGAAGGATAGCTGAGTATAGCAGTATTAAAAATATCATCTATCCGTATCTCCCTGCCGGATGACATTATGTTATTTTCAAAAAGATGTTTATTATTAATTTTTCGACGGGTCACCGTCCCCGATGTGGACTGAAATTTTTGTGTACCGGTTTCATAATTTTTAACAAGTATATATGGTTCAGTTACTGTAACACATTTAACTTTAAAGTATCCACTGAACCAATCCTAATCGACTGCAGATACAGTGAAGACAGTGATACATTTCAAAATATCGCCATGTTTATTTTACATTTCACTGTAATGCTATTTGCTCCCGTGTAGTGAATATTTTGTATATTTTGTACGGTTCTGACATACATAGATGTGATAAATATTTTCCAACTGGATCGGTGAGTTTTTCTTTGCTAACATGGGAGAATAAATTGTTATGTTCAGTAGCTTCGGAGGTTTTATTTATGTTTCAGATAATTATAACAGTCCCAAGTATTAATAGAATCCATATCTAGGTAATAATCGTAATGACAATTTTTTAAAGGTTTATTTGTTCATATACATACTAAAATATTTTCTATTTATAATATGTGCATTCTTATTCACACTAGATGCCTTGTTTTGAACGGAGTGTTCATACTTTTTCAAGAAGTACAAAAAGTAGCAAGACGCATTTTTTTGTATGATTGCTATATAAATAAAAATCCTATTGCAAGGGAAGAAAACTAATAAAAATTCCCCGTGTATTCTGCGCATTTTAAATTGTTCACTCATTGAGTTATTTGTGTATAAAAGTGTGGTATAGTAAAACCTTGGTAAAGCAAATGGCTAGGTTTGTGGAAGAAATCTGGTTAAATACCTTTTAAATCATTTTTTTGATTAATTTTGAGAAGTAAAAAAAATATTACTTCAATGACTGGTGCCAATCAAATATCTCATTTATGTATTGAAAACAATGGTGTTTATTGGGTCAAAAACTATTTAAGAATACGAATATAGATTTAAAATTTAAAAAAGATTTAATGGGGTGATAAAATGCTTTGAATTAGCATGGTTTTACTGTATATACTTTCAGTTTTTATCAATATCCAGGTATATTTTGAATTTAATGAGAAAACTATTTTCACTTTTTGCATATTTATTTAATGACTTGATTCTATGTTTCTTTATTTTTAATGTACATAAAAATCATTTTCCTCTTGTGATTCATAATAATTTTGAATAATAAAGACGTCATGCTATGTTAAAAGTTAATGCAATTTGTAAATGTGTTTTATCGGATGAGTTGCACTCTTATGGGATTTTTTTTGTTAAGTATTATCTTCTATTAAAAGTGCCCTCAATTTTTATATTAATATTTTTCTTCAATAAAATTTCTATAATAATATTATGTTTATACTAAATAGAACATGTTTTATTGAATAATAAACATATTTGTCCCAATAGAAGAATATTTTTTTTAATATGTACATAAACACTCATTGCTCGTTGTACCAATAACAGCACACATCTGGTATTTAAATCTTTGAATTTGAATGTCACTTCCAATCAATGGATGCAATTTCTACTAATGAAACTGTCAAAAAATACACGCCAAATATATTCATATTGTGTTTAAATATGGAAAGGTTAATGAAATGGACGGCTCTGTGTTGCCTTATGTCAAATCAAAAATGACATCTTTCCAAAGAATCAATTGCAGTTTTTAATTCTCCTATTGTTTGATAAATTTTGTTTATATTCTTGAAAGTATCCCATTATATTTGCAAAATATACTAATAATAATTTTGCCTATCAAAAATGATCTATGTTGTATTGGAACGTCCTTAGGCAGTTAACAGGACAAGCCAAATTCCATATTTATAAATTGTTATGACTATTATTTGAGTTGTCATTAATAAATACAGAGATATCAAAATGAGCATAATACTATTATTTGATACATTATTTTTTTAGAAGTAACGAATCAGAGCCTGCTAAAGTCATAGTACTGTACAGATGAATGTCTGTCAACTTGAATATTGCTTTGAAGGTGCAGTAAGAGTGCCATTAAAGAGATACAATAAATAGTATTCTGTATAAGTAAGCAAAAATTATTTTCTACGTAGGATAACATAACTGATTCAAACAAAACACTACTGCAAATTTTACAAAATTTGCTTTGCCTTAAATGAATTTATTTGAAAATAAAGATTCTAACACCAAAGTTACAAGAAGACTATATTCTGTTTCCTGATATTTTTTTTCTATTTGTACATATCATATTTTCGTCCTTAGAAAGAATGCAGTGTCTGACATGACACTGTTTTTCAAAAAATACAATTGAAATTATTAATATACTTCAAATCGACTGTTGAATATTTTCAATTGTCTTTTTCATGGTACATTAGTACAATAGTAGACGCTATTAATTGAGTTTTTGTGATTTGATGACAGTAAATCAATTACTATACATTATAGATTCAGTAGAAATTTACATATCAATGGTTTAATCTGCAAACTGGCCAACTCCATTTGCATAAAATGGTCAGTAGCGACATGTAGTTGGGCGATATGTGTGGGTGATTTCACATACTTGAAATTTTTTGTGTTCTGTAGGTGATAGAAAAATTAAAGTTAAATAAAATGCCATCAAAATCAGTTTTTTCACCTTGGGTGGAGTAAGCTCATTTGTAGAATAAGCCATCGATACATTTATTTAATTAACTGTCTACCGGTGTTATAAGTATTTCTTGCTTGTATTTATTAAAAGTAATGCATATTTGTTATCATATTATATTAGAATTACAGGTATCAAGAACTGATATTATTTATTTCATATTTTAGTTCTCATAAGTGTGGTTGCTTGTGACTTTGGTGTGAGGGAAAATTGTCTTCTTCAATTGCCTTGTTCAAAATTGAACTCACATACTTCTCCACAAACTTCCTTAAATAAATTAATATGTTTTTCGTATATTTTGCTCCATAGTTGACTATAACTCAATGCATTCATTTATGTGAATATGTTTTTGAAGGAATCAGTCAAATTTAATGAATTGACTTTGTCGTTAATTGATGTTATATGCCATAAAATGAATGACCATATAAATATGTGTATTAGTCATCATAATATTAGTTTTATAAAAGTGAAAATTTTCTCACGTATTTTAAACGTAAAAAAACATTCCAAAGTATTATTTTATTGAATGTGAGTAACTAGCCAAAGTGAAAATATTGATATTATGTTAGTGCAGGGGTGAGCCATCTTTTGTTCATTATTTTTGCATGAAAATTCAAAATGTGTCCCTGAATATTTTGCCATCCCTCACAGTTCAGTTCCCCTCGAGTATAACATGTTTGAGCTGTCTATTGAGCATCTTGTTAAATTTATGTTCAATCAGTATTTAAATCTTCACTGAATCTCTATTAAAGCTATTACAATATTTTAATCTGTTCATCTATGGTAAGTTAATGATGCTTTTCTCTAAACTGAAAGCAATCCTGATCATGAAGTTACGTCGTTTCATTCAATTTAAAAAAATTCAGGTGTGCAATACATGTATAATATAATGAAATTATTTGACCTGAATCCCTTTACTCTCTTGGTACTGAGAATGTATAAAAATATCTCAAAACAAATTGTTTTCTCTTTAAAAACATGTCTAGTAATTTTAATCTCACCTTCACAAGGAAAGGGCTACACACATGCAACATTAGTAATTATTAACTGTACTTTATTGATACATTTATTTCTTTAAGTTTAGATTTATTGGAGCTCATTTCTTTATAATAAGTAATTATTGTATTTTTGATATAATTTTTGGACTCGATGGCTGATCGTTCAAAATTGTACTATGTGTATATTAATTACCGAGAAAAGTTCACTGTATTATAAAACATTCAATACCTGCAATTGAACTGTCCTAACTCAGTTTTTGTTAGTTATCTTTGGCTAATATTGGTACAATTTTAATCACGATAGCGCAATGTTTCGACGATGTTTACCAGGCCAATTAATTAATAAATAAATATTTTTTACACTATCATTCAGTAAACTGAAATAATTCAAACCACATGGACTTGTTTATATATTTATGATTCAAAAACTTGTGAAATCATAAGTTACAATTTTAAATCCGCAGGAATCATAGCTTAATGTTGAATAATGAATATCTTCCAAGTAAAAAATATAACATTTTGTATATCTTCTATCACAATCACTCATAATTTCAGCACTGTACTGCTTGTAAAATTTTGGGTTAGACCACATTACTGTTTGTTGAATGGTGTATTTTGTTATGTATGTACATAATTAAGACTACTGATTTTGGAAAAAAATAAAAGTAATATAGACGGTATTAACGTATTTTTAGTTACTCAAATTCCCTGTTTAGTGTCATTAAGTGCAAATATGATGGCAAATTCATAACCACCACAACAATATATGTGCTGATTGATATCAAATGTCGCTAAATCCACAGATTGAAAGTAATTACATCTAATAGAGTATGCAAATCTGCATATGAGATGTACTACAAACCCACTCTTTACAAATTTGTAAACATCACAATATTTTTCCTACTGATTTAAGCCCAGCTTAAATCAAGAATATTTTTTTTTTAATGCTGCACCAAAGAATAGCTTCAGGTTTTTTTTGTATCCTTCATAATTATAGAATCTTGTATCATTTAACAAAGTCTAAAACCTTCAAGTCATTCTTTCATAAGGTATGCTTGAAAATGTTATTTTCTTAAGAATTAGAAGTTGAAGTTTGGATCATCTATTCATGTAGTGATTCAAATTATAACTGGACAATAATGGACAAAAAACGAGTTTATATTGAGTTCAATGTTGATGCAGCTTAAACATATTACCTTATCTATAAAAACTCTTTCTGGCAATAATTTAGAAGATTATAAAAATTACATTCACTACCACTAGAAATAGGTCAGGATTCTAAGAATGAAATTCATCATGTATCTTATCTACATAAATGTTTTTTATTTCAATGAAAAATTGAGTTAGGGCAATTCAATTATGAGTTATTTGTTAGACATATTTAACAAATATTGAATTTATGCTTGTCCGAACAGCTTCATTCTTGCCAGTTGTCAGATAGAAAAGTAATTCTTGGAATATATTTGAAGATTTTCTCTATACTAAGTTGTAACTTTTATTACATACTTGGAATTTGCGTAAATTCTACAAATGAATTCGTTAATTCGATTGCAAAACCATGTCAATTTTAAAATTGATATTTTTTGTTTGGATGTTTGCCATAGTCAGTCTGTATGATATAATGTGTTATAATTTCATTTTGAAATTACCAAAGTTCAATTTTAACTTAAAGTATGATTTGAATGCTTCAATTTCAAAATCGATTTACTCCACTTTCTGAATTTTATCAAACTCCTAACTGTATAATATTCTAAACAAATTTCTCTGATCATAAGTATTGACACTGTTTTAATATTAAATTTTAATGACAAAATTGACAAAAAAACAATTATAGTATTTTCTCATTTTTTTGTCTTATGGAGTTAATCGATTTGGAAAATGAAGCATTCATTTAATATTCAGTCATTGGGATTTTTGTGTAAAATTATGTTTAATTGAAACAATTACATTTGTACTACAAGGTATTCAAATCAATCATAGAAAATAATGAGCACAAAGTTTGTTGAAGATGATAAATCGTGAGGAAATTGTTTAGTTGGTGTAAGGTATTCTTTTTTAACAATGATTATTTTTGATTTCAAAACATGAGAACAGAATGTTTGTGTAAAAATATATGTGACCTCATCCGCAGGACTATGAATGTGCACTGATTGCTCTTGATCAATTTTGTTCCATCTGTTAAAAGAATCTTTTATCTCTCATGTTAAAAAAGATTTGTAATATAAAATTTATTTTGTGCGTGCTAAGAGGCAACCGAGCTTTTCTTCCCAGGATAAATGACATGGCATTATTTAATGTGAACATTTTAAATGAAATGTACATCAAAAGTTAATAGCGAATATTTAGATAATTTCCCTTAAATTTTATATGAAGTTAGAATATATATATTTTGTAAACATTAATGTCACTCGCTTTTATAAGATTATTTTTCTTAAGATGTATGTATCCACATATCGAGCTGAATAAAATAGATAATAGACATATGTTTTTTTTTTACTATAACATTGTCACCTCAAGTTAAAAAAACAAAGGTTCAAGATGTTGTTACAATTAAAGTCATAATAATGTGATAATGACAAGTTTTCAACATAGTGAGACTATTCATGTTTATTTCAATCATGTCTCTTCTGAAAGTGGAGGATATAAATCCATGCAATGTGATAAAAGATTATATTGAGTGAGCCGTATGATTTAAACCCACAACCTCTATCTGTTGAATGGATTAGCTGGCTCCACATACCTTGATTTGCTTGGCACAGCTATATAAATGAAGGGACACAGAAGTCAAAATATTGGCCTGCGAATTGATCCTCTTGATAAATCTTCACATGAGACTATTATTCAATGAAAATCAAGCATATTCTTTAAAATAATGCCAAAGTATTATTATGATTCTTTATATTTAATACAAATTATTACAAAATGATCTAAATCATTTTTAATTTGGTACAGAAAAGATATGCACATGGGTATGGTGAAAAACTCTCCAGATAAAGATTTCACCGACATCCAGATATATTGGTTTCAATGGCATGCCAAATCATTCGATACAGTGACATCACTTTCAATATGAAAAGTCAAATTGAGTTTTAACCAAACTATGTACATGATTTTGATAGAATATTAAGATCCTTTCTTAAGTTCAAATAGTTATTACTATGACTTCCAAAGAGATTACCTGATGATTCTTGTTATCAAAATTAAGTTATAGGTAAAAATGGGACAATATATCGGAAATAATTGAAACTATATATCAATTTCATAAATTTTTATTTTTAAATTTATACAGCTTCCCGCTCAAAATACTTATTCATCAGTCTAATTTGTAATTATTATACAATGGAAAAAATTAAACCGGATGAACAAAAAACTTAAACGCGACGGGTTATTTTATATTAAAGCAGTACAAAACACTTAAAGTATATCTATTACGAGTCGGGTCGATTTTGCATATTCATATGTGATAATTCGTGACGACATGAATGGGACACGGGAAGGACGCTTGGAAACAATAACAAAATAAATCTCATATCACTTTTGATTTTCTAAAAATCACCAATTTCTCCGCATCATGACGTAGAGGTATCGCATTATCAGATATATTATGTAGCTAAAATATACAATTAGCATTTAAAATTAGAATTATTTTATAGAATCATAATTATATAGGGTCGTCCCACGAGCATTCGAACTCGACGCGAGCGGGAAAACGCCTTGGATCGGCGTCAAGTAACAAAACTCGGGAGACGTCGAATGTTTCTAAAACTGACATGGTCGCCGTCTGTCAAGTCATTCGGCATACCGACGTCCTTCGTCTCCACCCTCATGAGAGTTACCGTCGGCACGGCGAGAATAGTGCGAGCGTGGAGCCCCACGGGGAGGAACAGGTCTGGGAGCTCCACGTGGTCTTTGTCCACCTCTGGCGCCGGCCCCGCGTCCCCGGGCTCCACCGCTGTGATATCCACCAGCGGGAGAGCTCTCAAATCGTCCAGAATCTGCATGTCCTTCATCACCGCCATCTCCATTTTGATAACCATCATTTCTGCCATAAGTACCGTTTCCCCGTCCATTTTGGTTTTGGTATCCACCACGGCCGCGATAGTTTCCTGTGGGAGCCCCTCGCCCTCCTCGACTGCGAGGACGGAAGCGGTTACGATCAGTACGGTTATCGTTTTCAGTTCCCTCTCTAGGCCCCCGACTTTCAGTAGGATTCCACTCGTCTATTTCCAGCCGCTCGACACTATCATCTCCCCGGCGTGCTGGAGGGGACGAACGGGGTTCTCCATTCGAGGGTCGTGGGCCTGAATTCCTCTTGCGGGTTGCGTTTTGTTGAAAAGAAGGTGAAGGAAGGCGAGGCCGTCGGGGACCACGAGATTGAGGTGGGGCATCAGGTGGAGGGTGACCTATGGGTGGGGATCGGTGAGCAGGAGGCATAGGAATTGGAGGTGGCGGATCAGCTACAGGAAAACCAGTGGGGTGAGGAGCTACTGGCGGACATGGAGATGGTTGTGCAGGCACCGGGACTGCATGAGGGTCAGCAATAAAATGACAAGGCGGGGCAGCAAAACTCTGGTTGGTGAAGGTCTGTGAGGGGATGGGGGCAGGTGAAAGACGGCCAGGAGACGGTGGTCCAACAATCTCTGTGCAGTCTATCTCAGACTCCTGGAGGAAGATGAAGCTCTGAGGGCCGAAGACTTCTGGGACTGCCTGGGGATGACCATATTGACGGGCAAAGTAAGCATGTTCGACTTGTTGAAGTGTAACAGGCGCCGGATGTGGAGGCAGCGCAGGAAATGTTGGAGCAGGAACAGCACGTGGAGCCGGTGGTGGGGGTGCGGGCTGGTCAAGCACAGAGAGAGTTGGTGTGGACACTTCTACTTCTTCTACTGCCTCTTCTTCCTCTTCCTCAGGAACCTCCGGAACAGATTCCTCAGGTTGCGTTTCCCGAGTTCGATCAAAGTATCCAGAGCCATGTACAGCACTCACAACACTCTTAAGGTGGGCGTAGGTGGTACCGGTCACTTCCTTGTCTATTCCATCCACGATGGCCACCAAATGTCTTGCAGCATTAGTTGAATGCGTGATGAACGATTCTTCGTCTTCCGGGTCATGTTTGGGTGAAACTTCCGGATAGCTGAAAGTTATAGAATGTCAATTATATGCTTATTAGTCACCAACACTTTGGATGTAGAATAATCTAAATAAATTTGAATGAGTCAGACAAAGTGAGGCTTGAATTATTAAATACAAGTTATTTACAAAATGTTTTCGAGTTCTTTGAGACTGTGGGTTGAAATCTATTAGTTCTCTGAAAATAAATTTAAAATACAGGATTGAATGAATGGTAAGTTGTGAGTTTAATCTACAACAAATCTTTGTGAAACTGCCAAAGGTCTCCTTATTGTAAGTATTCATAAGGTTCATATTCATATTCAGAGTGGATATGATATACACAAAACGCAAATTCTAAAATGTGAAATGGACTATTTGTTTGAACGAAATGAAATTTGGTAAACTTTTAGAATTACAGTTAAAAAACTTCTTCTTATACCATGTTTGCTCCAAAGGTAGAGCATATGGATCTACACAGTGTGAGGATATCCACTCTGAAAGTGGAGTGTATGGGTCTTCGCAATGTGAAGACGTCTTGGCAGATTATTTTTCATGAGAATTATTTGTCAGACAATTGCACAACGCAATGGGCATGCAGTCCTGCATTTTTAGATTTGTTTTAAATCCGACAGATCTGGAAATCGAACCCGCATTCGGGGAGACAAACTAATGATCTAATTTGAATAGGGTTTCATCAAAAGAATTTCAAATCTTAAAGGTTTTCTTCAGATTTTTACAATACAGTATATATCAATATTATTTGAACGATGAGTATGATATTCTCATCTATCTAAAAGAGCTATTATACAAGCCAACAAAGCTGACTAAACTGATTATTTATCAATATCAGGTATGAATATTTGTGTTTTAAATGTCCCTTTTAATCTCACGCTCTCTTACTTTCAAGATGTTATAGTTGCACAAATATTTGAACATATTATATATGTTATACCTTTTGTAAAAAGTATGCCCAGATACTACTATTTATCAGAGAAAAATTTAATGAAATAAATCTCACATGTCATCAAGGGCTTGCAAGTCCCCTGCAGTAAGTTGAGCAGCACCACAGGTTCCTGCCAGGAAGTCAGAACGAGCAGTAGGGTCGCTCAGTTGCTCCAGGCAATCCAGTACCAACAGAACTTCTTGAACCAGCTCCACATCCTGTGTCTTACGTAGTGCGCTTTCCTAAACATAAAAATGGCATTTTAGCTTACAAATTAAATCTTGCATAAGGTTTTAGTTTAAAACCTTAGCAAAGACACTTTTTAAAATTCATGGGTTTTCAATTGTGAGATATATTAAATTTATGAAGTATGGGATTAAAGTAAATTTTTATTATTTAGCAGAAGAGGAAGTTATTCAAAAATATTTTGTGCACAATAAATAGTATTTAACAAAAGTTCATCAAAAATCATAAATTTGTTTCAGTATTGTTTGTTATTATAAACATTCCCAAAATGGGTGGTACCATCCCCCTGCGGGCGCTGAAGGCTTCTAGGGAGGCGATAGCGGATTCAGAAGTATTTGAAGGGCGTTTAGAAGGTATAGGGTCGGTGGCTCCTTACAGAAGAAATTAATAGTTACATAACGTATGCTAAAAAAACGAGAACAGGGCTTTATTTTGAAAATGTTGCAGTACTGCAGTAATTGTTCTCAAACCAAAAATTATTTCGAAACCTATACTCGTTAAGATAAGACGTAATCAATTCACGGCAGGTTCGAAACTCTCTTTTGTAACCTTTGTCATATCTTCACGAGTTTGAAATAATTTATGGTTTGAGGACACCTCTATGAATTTTATTTAACACATTGATCGCAAATAGGATTTTCGTAAAATGTCCAAAAAATGTTTTTACGATATTAATTTAATATTAGGTCGAAAAACAATTATTTAATTTGTTTTGAGGTATTTTTGAGGAGATTTATTGTGTGATTTGATGTGTCGGCCACCTATCACATTCATAAGTATATCTTTTAGAACTATGAAGATATCCTACGGCCATATCGTAGTAAGATAGAAAAGGGCCATGTCAGCCAAGTTTAATAGTAGTTTAATACAGAGCGCGTGGCCAACGGACAAAATGACACTCTGAAGTATGGTATACTGTGCCGGCCACCGGTGGCTGACACGACGATCAACGTGTTAAATTCATGCATGAAAATCATAAATAATATTTTAAAAAATCTTTTACCGGCTCTCATTTTGTCCTAATTAATACTTTATCTTTAATTTATAGTGATAACTATTACGTAACTATGTCAACGGATACAAACTGTTAAAACCCTGACCTAAATGTATGCCATAATCCAGTATTTGCCATTATATCTGACTGTCAAAATTTCTATAATATGTGTTACATTTTAAATAAAATTACTGGGAAGCTGCCTTAGTCATGAAACTTTTCACAAATACATGATTAAGTTGGCAGCACCACTCACACATACACTTGCATGCCATTTCATTGTCAATTGTCAATGCAGCACTTCATGTCTCCAAAATGACACCAAAGCCAGATTTTGAAAATAAATATTGCCTTCGTAAAATATGAATTCTTTTTAAACACATCTAAACCTAAACTAATCAAACCGTACCTTTAATTTATCGATCCGTCGTTCATATTACTAACAAACAACAATTTAAAATTTTTGTCATGTTATTTTTGTTTGTATTACCAAGAAGATCATCATTTGTTTATCATGTCTACCTGTTTTGGAATATGATTAAAATGTAATAAATGAAATACCAATTATATTTTTAATTATGATAATAATAATGGGTCTCTGCTTTGTACACTACTTGAACTGTCAAAGTATGCAGCTGTGCTGCCAACTTAATCATGTATGCGAAAAGTTTTGTGACTAACTTAATTAAGCTTGTCATTACTTTTACCACATTTTATTTACTTTATCCAATGTGCGAAAACGGTTAAATTTAATTTTGGAGACATATGTAAATTTAGTCACAAAATTTTCACAATTTTGTTTCTTCAGTTTGCAGCAGGTTGGAAGAAAAAATGGTAATCTCTAACTATAGGTGTCGCGGTCGAAAGTGACAGTTCAACAAACATG
>JAGVSQ010010051.1:0-13180 GCA_022683975.1 Rhyacophila evoluta
TAGTAGTACTCAAGTAACTGTCACTGTGTTGCTGAGTGGTCGCTCTATAGCGTGAACGTAAAGAGGTTAAAGTGCACGAATACTAAGACTGATATTTTGTTATTTGAATAAATTTGAGGAAACCCAATAAAAACTATTATGATGGAAGGTCTTTTTCCTGACCTCAAATTCAACGGGCCATCTATAAATTTAGATACTAATTCGACATTTGCAGCTAACGTTACTTTGATAGAACGTGTATTAAGCTGTATACTTTGTTGTTATTAAAAAAAATCCCTTTCAAAAAACTGAGTATTAGGTCTTTTCTTATTACCACAATCAATATGGATTTAGGCAATATGAAGATGGCCACGCTAGAAATGTAGTATATGGATCTTCGCATTCTCAAGACTGGTCGAAGTAGTCGTCAGCAATTTGTTCAACTCAGCCAGTCCTGCATCATTGGATTATGTGAATTCCTGCATGGGTTGCATATGGATAGGAGAAATTTAAAACTTAAGTAAATAAAAAATATATACTTGATTTAGATGATTATAGCGAAACAGCGTCCAATGTTAAAATCTTATGATTGTTGACATAATTTAAATAAAATAATTCATAATGCACTTTTCTTTAACTAATATAGTTTAAATGCTATTAAAAATAATTAAAAGACTTACCAGAAAAAACCACTTAAAAACCTCTAATAAGTTCATGACACCTTTATTTTTTTACATTTAATATTGTGTGTTTGGATCTAATAAGTCTGTGGAGTTGAGAAAATTACTTACAAATCTGGCAAAAAAACTTCATAACGCTAAATTTTATAATCACTGGTGCAATGGGGCCAGGACGCCGTCGTAACACTATTTTTCGATCTAGGGCGGAGTTAGAAATTATTTTCCAATCATTTTTAACAAATATTTTGATGTGTTATTAACTAGCATTGTATCTTTTAACTATTGACTAACCTTAAGAAATATTGATAATATAAAAAGGCAGGGGAGGGAGGTTTAATAAATACCGCCCTGGTAATATTTTGGCTTTATTATTTAAGACTAAACCACCGTGCATTATTCTTAGTCTAGACATGCAGCCTTTGAGCGGAAATGATGATTTACATACGCGTGCTTTTTGTTCATGTATTTCTTCATGAAATAACTGAAGTCTTGAGTAAAAATTAGATGTTCTAACAAAGAGTATTTCGAAAATTTGCGGTCGGTCAGCAGTGCACGAAATGGGCCGCGGTCGGTAATTGTATACCGTTTTGGGCGGCTAACAATATTCCGCTCGTCTGATTTGATCGCGGGTCCTTCACGGTGTCCTCTTTCTTTTAGGGTGAGCTTAATTTCACCCCGTAACAATCATTTCACAATAAATATCTCATTCTAAGTCCATCTGAAATATGGTGATTGAAAAGAAATGCAAATGTAACAAAGGTAAAGTTGGATTGATACTATCTATAACACGTTCGAGTCAAGATGTTTGTAGAGAAAATAAGGGAGTAAAGAGACAAATGAATTGCGAGAACCTTAAAACATATTTGGCGGTACTATCATATATATATACATATTCCTATACTGGTTCAGTCACATCCGGTCATCATTACTATGGAGTCTTCAATATCATACTATTTACAGCCTAAACAGGAAGATTTTACTTTTAGTTCACTTGTTAACTATTATTAATCTTTCTCTGCATTATAATTTGAAGCGAATCGTATTGTTCATGGTATGCAGTACAACTTAAGTGTGCAACTTCTTTTTGTCGTATGTTAAATTTGCAGCAGATAAAATTTGTCCTTCATAAAATATGAAAACTGTAAAAAACATTTAGGAATGTATAAAATTTATATTGCCATAATAAAATAAAATTGTAAGTTACTTGGACATTTATTTTACCTTTTAACATTTACCTGTTTTGAACTAAAGAACAGGTAAAAATGAATATATCTCAAAGTAGATATTGATAAGAGTTTCTAGAATTGGATGATAAGATCGGCTATCGTCTGATACACAAGTGATGGTCACTTCAGTCTGCAGACCCTTAAGAAGCCGGCGGCGCCTGGCTCCAGTCGGGAGATGATGAGAAAATTAGACCCTTACTTTGTTTAATTCGCACGAATGGATTGGTTGCGTTTTCAAAAACTTTTTGCTGCTATTTTTCCATAATATACGAGGCTATTTGCAACATGCACTGTTATTATTAATCTATTTTACGAAACACAGGTTGATCGCTTTAAGCTATATAGTTCTACTTTATAAAAAAAGCACTTGCTCAAAATCTTTTTTTGAAAATTTTGACATAGTGGAATAAGTTCACTTTGGAAATATACCCCTCACATAAAGTAAAAGTGAAAACTAATCTACCATATGAATTCGGCTTTTGGCAATTCAATTCCGAATAAATGCGTAGTCTATATTCAGTCTGTGTCTTTTCTACAGCTTATTATACCTCTACAAAAATTAATTTGATCTGAATGATGAAACATGTTTTCTTGATCGCTATTTCCAATTTGGAAAAGCATTAAATGTATTCATTTGTGGATATTGATTTAGGAATTATTATTATGGCCATAATATATCCACGCCGGTGTTTATTTCGGTCCAGCCGACAGGTGGCGCAGTAAAAATAAAGCTCAGGCCAAAGCTGCGAGGGGGCCGCCGCGACGCGAAAGGCGATCGCTCGCGTGCTCCTCCGAGAGCCTCGGGCCGAGCGCGACCGTCTACAGGCGTCTTTTGTGACACAGAGGCGCCGACCTGCTCTGATTTTAATTTCAGGTGTTCCTAGGGATGACCCATTTGTAGACTTTGCGCACCGAACCAGTTGATAGGATTTTCATCAATCGCTAAGAATAGGAAAACCGTTTCTTCGAATTTCTATTTAATAGTTTTAATAATGAACAATGGTAAAGAAGGGCCAGGGTGCTGCCTCGGTATTCTTTTTTGAACCAGGCCACAGCCCTGCCTCCTCCTTCTAACGGATCTTACTTTTCAAGCAATAAAAAAATAATTTAGAATTTAAAATCAATTTCCATCAACCACCATCAGTCAAAAATATTAAATATTTTTATGTTAAGCGTTTATTAACTAGCATCAGCAACTAGATGTTCAGGATGATTGTTTGGTTGTCATCAACAATACAAATCATAAATGTCTGGTTATATAATAAAACAAAGTATATATGAACGAGCTTGATCCAGATAATTACCCAGTTTTTTCTAGTATTACCATAAGAAGAAACATTTAAAGTTGCCACTGATACTAGTAAAAATAACCAATATATGATTTAAACTTTTAGCATTGAGTCATAGATATAAACGGCTTTTTTGCGAACCTGTTTATAGTAAATTTAAATTTAAAACTCACCTCTAAGGTAGGCCATATGCCGCGAAAACTTCTCGCTTGAGTGCACGTTCGACAACCTCTAAATATTTTTCGGACAATATTTTTTTGAACCCTTTTTTGGCGACCGTTTATGAATGAACGGCGAGAAAAAGAAACCAGATTTTTTAAGTTTTTTGAATGGCAGTAAGGTATTTAACTAGTTAATTTATTATTTCAACAGACTGCTACTTTAAAAAAACTTTTTGACTTAAAATATTGGTCTGGTTCGGTGTACTCATTCATACTTGATTTTTGTGGTGAAACGTAAAAGTTTTGTCGCTCAACAATAACAGGCGGAAAAGCTGCGTGCAAACGATTCATAACGGAAAATATGAATTGTTCGTATATCGTAACTGCCTAAAATCAGCTTTCAATGTGAACTTTCGCAGGAAGAATTTCAACTTAAAATGTTAAAGGACATAATCCAGATAGAACAAATTTTACGAGAGGCACAAAAACATATATATTATGAATGTGGGCCAGTAGGTAGTGTAAATATTTAATAGACACATTATTGAAGAACATAAAGACTGTAACTGGTGTTTCGTGTTCTTTATACCATGTTCGCTCCCAAAGTGCAGCATATGGACCTACACAGTGTAAAGATGTCCATTCCGAAAGTGGGGTATATGGATCTTCGTAATGTGAAGAAGTCTTGACAGATTATTTTTCACGATATTGTTCACGATTGTTCGTCATATAATTGCTCAACCCAATAAGCTTCCAGTCCTGTATTTTTGGATTTTTCAAATGCGACAGATGAGGTATCAAACCCGCATTTCCCGGATTGCTAATCACGCATGCTGCCAACTTTACTGCCAGAAAGACTAAAATTAATATACATAACAGTAAACAAAATCATAATATTAATACAAATTCAAAGACAAAACGAACAAAATATTAATTTAATTTAATTAGCACCGCTACCGAGGAGACCTTTTGATTTTATTTACCTAATCTAATATTAGTTTAATAAACTATTTAAGAAGAATCTATGTGGTGAAAAGTCATGTTTCCTATTCGCAAATTTTATATTACGTCTTTTTCTCACACTTAAAAGCGAGCTTAAATCTTCTTGACACAACATGTATTTAAATGGATGTATTGTAATAATGGAAAAAAAGCTATTTTAACAAAACTAAGGAGAAGGAGGCCGCCTCTCTACAGATGATATGATTAGCCAACGATGGTGAAAGATTGAGTTACAATTAGTCCACGAGAAAAATACTCTGTCAAGTGAACACAAATTCTTTATATACTAAATGGGCATTGATGTAGGATTGTTTTGAAATCATTAACAGTAAAAATATATATATCGTAGTAATGAAACGATGTTCAGCAATTTTTTGTACTAGAATAAATTGAAGAGTGTCTTACAGTTTTTCTCTAATCAATCTTCAATATCATAGGTCGGTCGACCATCATAACGATATAATATTTTAATAATTAATATAGATAAAAAAAAATAGTTGGCCATGTCTAACATTGTGTATTTGAAACTCCTGGGTCATACGTAAAATATTTTGACATGAGCAAAAAATCAGAGTGGTTAAAAATGATGTACTATTATTCATAATTTCAGCTTGTATTTAGATCTTTTCTTCCAACTGGTGGGATTCCACCGTCCTAGAAGACTGGCGGGTACTATAAATGCCGCGCCGTGGGTTGGAGTCGACCTTGTACAAAAAATTTTGAACCAACCGCTTGCACATTTTTCACTGATTTATCACTTGCTTGATATTGATGTTCTAGCCGTTTTTAATGTATTTTATATGAGGATTTTATATTTTATTGTGCAAATATCATCTAGGTTGAGAATATTGGCAAAATTATTTCAAGTTTCTTAAAAAAGGCACCCACAATAGTCGGGCGCCCTTGTACAGTGCATAATCTATTGGATGTACTCGGCGGAATTAAGGGATGCTGGCATGACGTGATAGGATACAAGACGGTTGGCGGGTAACATATATTCCTGGAGGCGCATCGTGGCAGCCATATACTCCATTTAGGGAATGCTCAAGAAGAAGAAGATCTAAACAACTCTCACTTGTCAGTACTGTAATTATTAATTAAGTTTCCAAGCAATATAGTTGTAAAAAATGCCTTTTATTATTATGAAGTTGATTATTTACGTTATTTTCATCTACAAGTCTGGATTTAACTCTATTGAATAAATGTTATTTTAATCAATAGATTTCATAGTTAATTTTCTGGATAATAATTTAAAAAAAGGGTTGTTATTTATATACTACACCCCTGAAGTATTAAAAACATGACGAGAACATAATACGGTAATACAATGCCTAAATAGCTAATGTCTCAATTCAGCTTTGTCAAAAATAATTTGTTTTTATGATAAGCTTTTTTTCATTTACAACTTCAGGTGGTTCACGTACTTTTTTTGCGAAATTCTTCGCGTTTTTCTCTCTTTGTGTTCATTTTAATCAATTTAGCATAGCCCAAAAAGAATAAATAAACCAACTGCGGCATGAAACATGAGTTGAGTTTATTCCACATGCTTCGTCACTATGATTTATCGGAAAGGTATTTTCGGATTAAATCGACTAGGGAAAGGGTACTTCCCGGAAAATGAAGATGTCAATTTTTCAAGGCGGTTTTAAGTTTCGTTTAGGGATCTAATTCGAACTAAGCCGATACAAAAAAAGAAAAACAACTTCATTCTATACATTATTTTATTGATCGGCAAAGATAATTTTTTAACCGTATCGATTCATTTTTATCTTTTTACCAACCGTTTTTTTAAGGCATTTTTTTTAATGTCAACTATCAGCCAGTGTTGTACATTATACATAATATCGCTACAAAACGAGAATCATAAAATAATTGATATTATTTTTATCCAGCGATTCTCAACAATCTCAATCACTATGTCGTGACTTAGATGTTTCGCAAAATATTCAGTTATTGCTCCATATCATTAAATAGATAATCGCTTACTAACCACTGTCAACTCTTTCCTAATTTTCCTTTCTACTCAGAAAGATTTGCCGAGCTCATCTAAGTTTTTTATTCTTATACCATGTTCGCTCCCAAAGTGGAGCATATGGATCTACACAATGTGAAGATATCCATTCCGAAAGTAAAGTATATGGATCTCCGCAATATGAAGAGAGATTATTTTTCACGAGAATTAAATGTTTTTCAGACAATGTCTCAATCGAATGGGCTTGTTTTATCTCCTGTATTGAATTATTTCGACAAGCGACACATGTCACATAAATAGTAATGCAGTGACGGGGGCGTTCAGTTCTGCATTTTTTTATTATGAAAAATTCGACAGATATGGGAATCGAACACGTATTCTCCGAATTGCTAGGCGCGAACTCTAACCTCTACGCTACCGGGGAGACAAATCCCACCTGTTATCTTGGTATTTATTCATAAATATAAAGGTAACCTGATACGCCTGATTAAGACCAGGTGTAAGGACGGGGCGGGTGGAAGGTGGGCACATTAGGTAGGTTATCGTACGTGCTTCGGAGCCGGAGATTGCAGGTTTGATTCCCACGGCTGCTAGATTTTATGAAAGTCCAAAAACTGCAGAGCTAGATGCCCAATAATTTGAGCAATTGGCTGAGAGTCAGTTCTCATGAAAACAAATGTCAACACGAATAAGTCTTGACTGATTGATGTATATACATACATTCTTCATATCCATATTTATGGTCTATTATCGGATCGAATACGGTATACAAAATACAGGTCAAATCGCTTTAAAACTAATACTGAAGTAAGAAAATTTCTTAATTGCACATCAATTTTCTCCGACTCAGAATGTTGATCTATGCAACTATGGGACTCAAACCCGCGCCACAGTGCACTTATAATAATAGTTAATTACAATTGCTTGGGCTATATCGTCAAATTTACATTAAACAAAGAAAGCATTGTATCTTTTCCCCTCATTTCTAATTCCCCATAAAAGCTCTCTAAACTTGAAGCCTACGAACTAAATTCTCAACTAAAGTTCACCGACTCTTTTTGGTTCTAACTTCTAACCGTATTTATTCTCAGACGTCTAGTCTAATTCAATGCGAATTTATATGACTGTAATCTTAAATTTGCAGTGAAGTGTTGAGAGATAATATTCTTCACAAAGCTGTCGACGGCCTGGTAATCATTGCCTTCATCATCATCACTTGACTGCCTTTTGATGCCTGCACTCGTGGGTGGCATTCAAATAAGTTTTCAACATTCCTTGCTGCCCACCAACGATTGAATTTGCAGCGCAAGGGAGATGAAGATATTCCTGCAAACAATTTGTACATTAATCAAATTAGTTATCAATTTAAATTGTAATTATATTGTAAGTTTTGTCGATAGTTATTTTGAGTGTGATGCTATTGAGATTCTAAACACAACACACAACATATGGAGCTACACTAGCTTTGTGAGATACATCAAAAAATAAAACCTATCCTCAATTTTGATTGAATAAATACATATGTCATTATGAAAATTTATGGAGGAAATAGTGGCGAACTAAATTATAAATTGACACTCAAATTAAGGTTTACTTAAATTTATTCGACAAGTTAAATTAGAAAAAAAAAGTTGGTGATTAAAAAACCTCTTTGAAAGAATTAAATACTTATTTTGCAGAATAAGTATAACTCCGTCGGGAACTTTAGCTAATTTGTAATTTTTAAAGTCTTATAAATTGTGGTAGGTAAAGTAAGCCCAATGGGTTGAGCAATTAGTTGATAACTAATTCTGAAAAAATCTTTTACGAAGGGGGAATCACTCCTTTTTGAAGTGGGCATCTTTACACTGGTGGAATCCATGTACTACACATTTAAAACGGACATTAAAAACAATGTGAACCTGTAAATTTATAATTTTATACAACTGCAAATATACTACAAAGTCAACTTGGATAGAAATAATATACTTATAACATTTTACATCGTGTTTTTCACAAATATGATATTAATTTTAATTCAGTTTATAAATACATACATTGTATACGCTACGAAAGTGGAGCGTGTCGATCTACACAGTGTGAAGATATTCACACCGAAAGTTGTGCATATGGATCTAGGGGTGCATATAATTGTCAAAAAATTACTTAACCTAACGGGCATCCAGTACTGCATTTTTATTTATTTTTAATCCGACAGATGTAGCAATCGAACTCGCATTATTCCATCAACTATCAATGATTAATTTTGCTAATGGTCGTCATGTTTCTAGATGATGTTATTACTTATAACCCTATTAAAACGTGTGGCTCGAAGAGTCGTTTGAAGTTAATGCCAGGCCCCTTCCAGGGGTTTCCTCTTTTGATGATGATAATGAATTTTTATTATTTTATTAATATTATAACTTTCAAAGAAAGATAAACGGTTTATTGGGAGTCTTCTTAAATTGCTAGATAGATTTTTGATGATACTTGATAATGTCGTGGAATTTGCACTAAATTATTTAGCAATATAATTTATTTATAGTGTATTTGAACGCTATTGTTTTGTTGCACTGCTTGTGTTATTGTGAACGATATATTGGTCTCAATATTAACTTATATAGGACAACAACTGTCTAGGACCACTTTACAAAAAAGCAAAGTTTTTCAATTGAACTAACCTATCTTACAATTTACTTTAACCTCAATGCAAGAAGCCTTAATGTAAATTAATACTAACTATCTGATATTTAAATATTAAATATTATTTAATGAATAAAAATATTTAACGGTTTGAGGTACTTTACATTTAGTGTCTGAATTTTTGTATAGCATCAGATTGCTCATCAGATATTTCCATAGTACATGAAATCTCTTCTTTCTTATGGAGTCCATCATCTAGTACTCTTTTATAAAATACTTGCATAACATGAATCTTCGTGGACTATATTAGATTGATTAATACAGTGGAAACCACTCAACATGAAATCGCTTAATGTGAAAAATCAGATAACATGAAATAATATTGCGGTCCCTAAAAAATCTGTGTATTTAAAAAAAAAAAAAAAAATATACCCAATAGTTATTTAAAGTGTTGATATTGTTCTTAATATGAATGAATTTGACAATGTATAGACTATTAATATACTACTAACAGGAAAAATTTTACGGCAGAGAAAGTGTTTGATGGGAAATATCGGATAACATGAAAAAAATTGTAAATAACCTAAATTTCATGTTAAGCGAACTCCACTGTAGTTCATGCAACATATATTCTTGTTATCCCAAATAAGTTTTCATTCAATATGTACCAATATTTTTCTCATATGCATTATAACAAAATATCAGTATAACGAAATAAGACGGGTGGTTCTACACGTTTCGTTATAACGACATATATACCACGTGTGGTAATGTTATACACTTTTTTACCAATTTAGAACAACTTTTCAGTTTATTTCGGTCGTTATTTGGAAATAAAAGAGCATTTTTTACAAATCGGTATACCAAATTTGATTAATTTATGAAATTAATTGAATTGATAGCGGTGAATCATTTTTGTGCTTAAAACGTGTGAATCAAAAATTAACTCACTAATGACAGTGTTAAAAGTTTTTCAACTACATCTCCCCGGTAGGGTATGCGGGTTCAATTCCCCGTCTGTCAGATTTTAAAAATTCAAAAATGCACGACTGGATACCCATTGGGTTGAGTAATTGTCTGACAAACGATTTTCGTGAATAATAATCTGTCAAGACGTCTTCACATTGCGGAGATCCATATACTCTTCTTTCGGACTGGATATCTTCACATTGTGCATATCAATATACTCCACTTTAGGAACGAACATGCTACAAAGAAAACATAACACCAATTACAGTCTTTATGTTCTTCAATACTGTGCCCACATTCATAAATATACGTTCTTGTGACACCCGTAAAATTTGTTCTATCAAGGTTATGTCCTTTAACCTTTTGAAATTGAAATCCTTCTTGCAAAAGTTCACATTGAATGATGATTTTAGGCATTTACGCATCTACGAATGATCGAATGATTAGCTGACAAGCAACCACAGCGGTAACTTTGCAAACACTGTGGAGAATTATATGTTTCACTTTCCATGTAGGCATGCTAGAAGAAACAATGATTTTTTTTATTTAAACTTTATAATACCAAAGTAATCTTTCAGAATGTAGCCAGTTTTTGTTAGTATGAGAAATTAAATAAAAGTTTTGATTATCTAGCGATCACTATAAATTCAAATAGTTTTGAGTTTAATAATGATTTTTGTATCGAGCATTATCGGGCGATGATATTGGTTATTTCTACATTTAGTTAATTGAAAAAAAAAATGATTCCAAGCAACAATTCATAGCGAGTGTATTATACCGCCTCACGTTACTGGACCCTCATCTTCTCGCGAAGCATTCCAGACTTCTTTTTTTGCTCCACGGGTTTCTTTCTTACCTTTGTTTTTTCTTCTTGATCTACCACTACCTGGCGGTTGCCACCAGTGAACATCGCCTTGAAGCAACGACAGCCGAATCTCCAACGTTTCGCAGATGATTAATAATAACCACTAAGAGTGCTTAGTGGAAATCGATTATTAATGATTGAAATTATCATTAGCATTTCAGGAACTAAATGTTAAGCCAAAGTCAAAATAACAAATGTTCGACATTGCACATTGATTAACCCTTTCATTAGTGAGTTAATTTATTAACGTTTTAAACACTAAAATCATTCACTGGTATAAATTCAACTAATATCATGAAATCAATCAAATTGGGTAAGCCGATTTGTAAAAAATTCTCTTCTCTTTCCAAATAAAACTCAAAATAAACTGAAAAATTAATTTAAATTGGTAAAAATGTGTATAGCATTACCACATATGGCCGCTCCCATTTCGGAATTAAAGGAGCACTTCAGACTAATTTATATGACAGGTTACGCATTTTTGTGACCAGAAATATAAATAATGTTGTTTCTTTACAAAAAATAATAATTATAGAAAGAGCATAAGGGAATTTTTCAATGCTGAAGTCACCTTTTTCTCGTAATGTTTTTCTACCCTAAAAATGTATGGTTTAATTGTAATGTCTTCGAAATATCATTGATGGATTCAGTCAATATTTTTATCAAAAGAAATAAAAAAAAAATATTGAAAAATAAAAGAATGATTTTGAAAATAAGGTGACGATGCGCACGGCGCACATGTGCGTCCATATTCCTCAAAGGGTAAAAAATAATTCACTAACAACAACTAACTTTTTATGCAGCTATGCAATTCAAACTTTAAACTATAGTTCCAAGAAAATGACAAGCATACTTGCATATCAGATGACCTATATTTAATACAATACTTATGATACACAGATATCAAAAATTTTGTGATGTATTTGGAAACTTCTTTTAGTTTAAAAATATATTTACTAAAATCTAACGTAACTATTATGACGCTCACATTAAGCAGACATTTATTGAAATAATAATGAATTGTATAGGGTAAATTTTGTGTTCGCCATCTCGCTTGCATTTTTATATTGACTAACAGACCCATCTCACTCGTATTTCGCATGATTTTCGTAGCATACGGAGTCAGTCATTCGATGATGTAATCAGCGTGTTTTTATTTTTAAAATCTCTTTATAACGAGGACCACACGTTTTCTTTCCTCATACTGAAATTTTGTAATAAAGGAATGTAAAGTAAATCTTTTATTCCAGTCTGCCATGATATGTTCGTTATTAAATTTTGTGATTGCAGTATTCGTTATAGCAGGATTTGGCTATATGTATTTCCAGAAACGCTATTAATTTTGCGAACCATCAATTTAATAGTCATTATTAAACTCCTTATTTTTCCTTTTTATTCAATGTTACCTTTCTGATAATTTGAAGGTTATATTTTTGACATCTTAAGTTGTTTTTATTATATATTAGATTTGCAACAAACTAAAAGGCTTAAATTATAATGTTTGGGAGACACTTCGAATTTACTGGCTCATTCAGTATGGCCCTTATATTATTTGCTCTTCATACATCGTGAAAGAAAAATTACCGACCACAACTATTTGAAAATATTCTTTTCAAGGACCAATCCCAATGGATATCGTTTGACAGACCTCCTAGAAGGTGACAGCTAATTTTATGTAGAACACTGAATCTTTACTTTCACGAGCATTTATAGAATTTTCTCTTGAAAGCTTTGTCTTAAAACAAATGTATGTACTTATTAAACTTTCACTTATATATTAAGTTGGGTAAATGTGATCTACTCTTTTGTTTGTGCTTACTTGTATTTTAGATGGCGCCGGGTACAACAGCACGAGTAACAATAGACAAGCTAGCATAAAAACAAATAAATAAAAAACAAGAATTGTCATCAAAAAATTAACGAAACACGTGTAAAATTTTACTAGAAGACGTTTGCCTAGAAATATTTTCTTTGAATTATTTAAGAATAAATTACATTACGAAAGAAGCCAGAACTCTGGCTTAATTAATATCAATAAGGTTGATCTAAGAGAAGATTTTCCAAGTTACGGCCCGCAGGCCAACACTGGCCCTTGGTCATCTCCGGTATCTGGCCCGCCATAATTTATTTTGATTGCATTATAAAATGTAAACTGTAGCGTAGCGCGAGAGCTAAAACAAGGAGAAACCATGAATTCTGGAAAGAAATACAACTTTTGGTGGCATTAAGATCAGCGTTCCCTCTAGGAACTCCAACTCCAACTGTTCCTATTCGAAGCAATCTCACTTTACAAAGTGCTATCTCCTATAATGTGTCCCCCTAGTTATCTAAAACTATCGATACTCTCGATCAACGTTCTTTCTAAGGTGTGCGCATGTGCGGCCGCACATCTGTTAAAAATTTTCCGCACACATG